>JAJPCS010000264.1:0-36530 GCA_021164005.1 Willisornis vidua nigrigula | reverse complement strand
TTGGATCCAGGAGTAGCTAAAAGTGAAGGTGTTACTGGAAATCAAGTCCTTTGTCTTGGGTGATCCTTCTGACCCCACTGCAGCCTGAGCTGTCTCTGCCTCCTCTGACCACTGCAAGGCTGATCTACCTTACCCAAACAAAGGGTGATCCCAGTAATTTTGCTCTGTAAACTCCACAGATAAGCAGAATGTGCACTCCATGTTGTGGTGGGAGATCTTTCTTGTCCATGAAGAGCGTGCAAGTCACTGGCTGTGTGGAATATGGAATTGCAAGGCCATGCATGAGCTTTAGTTTGTCAACAGAAGGTGTTACAGGTTGCCTCAACTACATCAAGAACATTAAATCAGTGTAAATCAGTGAGGGGAAATTTGGCTCAGCAGACAATGAGCATTATTATGTTCAATCTTTCCGGGTGCTCTAGGACTCAATTTTTATCTGAACGTTGGACTTGAAATTCATGGGCAAAATTGGGTTAGCTGTTCTGGTCTATTTTGAGCTCAAGGGAACAGCTATTACTCAAGCTGAACGTGTGTTGGTTTTCCCTCTGAGGAACCTGGGAGATCTGCATGGACTGTTTTTAGATGTCAAAGAGGAAACAATCATGTGAAACATATGGATGGTACAGGGGGTAGCAATGTGTTCTCTGTTCCTGCCGGTGTTCTGTTGTTGGTTTACAAGATTTCGAGGGCAAGCATTTGTTACTACAGATCTGAACAGAGCCTACCACAATGTGTTAGTGGTTTTTGCAAAAGCATCATCAGTAATTTTAACTTTGTCTGCAAGTGACAGGTTGTGTGTCTGCAGAATCTGGGTCTTCCTGGTTTTGAACTCACAGGCAGCTTTAGCACCAAAAGTGGCCTCCTTGCACACCCCTGTTAAAGCAGGCGGTTGGTGGGAGTGCTCACCTCTTCTGCCACACCTTTGTTTTTCTTGGCTTATTGGCTCAGCTGGAGTTTCTATTACTTCTTGTCCCTTTTTTGTTCATCTTTCCTCCTTTGTCTCATGAGTCACCATTTCTGGCTGTCCTGCCCCCAACAGAGCAAATACTACCAAGAGGAGGAGCAGCACAAGGTTGAGGCCTTGCAAGTGGTAAAAAAGCAACTTTGTTCATAGAACTTCCTTTCCTTAAGCAGCTGCTGTGCTGTCAGATCTCCCACTCCTGGGGAGATGGATCTCCTGCTTGGCATTAATTCCCAAGGGATCCTGTAGCTCCGTCAGCCACAAGTGGATGACTTGCTTGGTGTCCCTGGGGCTGCATCTCAGATACTCAAAGATGAGTTGATCATTGATGCTACCACAGCTTGAAGCCTTTCAGTTGACTTCCAAAGGCTGTTTCCACCGGGAGCATCTGCCTGGACCACAAGAGGCCACTGAGCCATTCCCGAGGATCTGATGCACAGCTGGATCCTGCTGGAAGAGTTTGGAGGAGTCCTCCAGCTCCAGGCCATGACAGGACTGTGTGGGCTCTGCAGCAACGATGAAGATTTGTCATTGAAGTGAGCACTTGTGAACTTCCTCTGGTCCTGAGTGAAGAGATCAACACCTGCCCCATTGTTTCCCCTCTTGAGGAAGTTTTCGCCTGCCGTGAGGTCTCCTTTGAGTCTCTTCTCTAGCTGAACACACCACGTACCCTTCCTAAAGCCCTTCCCTATCCTCGTTGCCCTCCTTTGGACACTCCAACGGCTGAATACCTTCCTTTTATTGTGTCACCCTAAACTGACCCAATACTGCAGGTGAGGCCACCCCAGTGCAGAGCAGAGCAGGACAATCCCCTCCCTGATGCTCCCTAGGACAGGGATATCCCTCCCGGCTCCAGGACAAGCATGCCCTTTCTGGCTCCGGGACAGGGATGGTCCCTCCCGGCTTCGGGACAGGAATGGACCTTCCCGGCTCCAGGACAGGGCTGTCCCTCCCGACTCCAGGACAGGGATATCCTTCCCGGCTCTAGCACAGGGCTGTCCCTCCCCGCCCCAGGGCGCTGCCTCCTCCCGTTCCTCCCTGCCCACGTCCCTTTCCCGGGGATCAGCGCTACTCCGCGGCCCGCCGGAAGGGAAGGGTGCTCAGTTACACCCCCAAACTGCTCCCACGCACAGGATCTGCATTTCACACACCTGGGTTCTCCCCCCGCGCCCGGGTCGGGGCTGGGCCCGGGGCGCTCCCAGGCGGCTCCACGGCCGTGCCGGGCGGGGCCGCGATGGCGCAGCCGGGGCTGAGCGAGCGGGAGCGGGCCGGCTGCCGGGACCTGCTGGAACTGCTGGACACCGAGGAGCTCATGGCGCTCACCGACACCGTCACCAGCCGCCTGGTGCACCCGGAGAGCCGCCAAGGTGCGCGGGCAGCGCCGGCCCCGGAGCGGCGGGGCCTGCCCGGGCCCAGGCGGGCTCTGCGGCGGCAGCTCCGGGCCCTGTGCCGGCCCCTGTGCCGGGGGTGCCCGGCGGGCTCGGGGCACCCTGCGGGGCTGCGAGTGCACGGTGCCGCCTCGGGGAGCCGGACAGCACCGGGGCTGCGCTGCCCAGAGGCCTGGGGGGTTCGGGCCTGGGGGAGTTCAGGCCTGGGGGGTCAGGCCGAGGGAAGATCAGGCCTGGGGAACTTGCGGTGGCCGCGGGTGTTGCCTGAAAGCGGCGCTTGGAGGAAGCTTTAACTTCTAACACTCCATTTGTGAGTCTCGGGAGCCACGCAGTGCTTTATTTCACACCGCCCAGACCCGGGTGGGTGCCTGGGCGTGCACACCGAGGGGTTCTCACTGCGCCCGGTGTGGCTTCGTGGGCATTCATTTTGCGTTCCTGTTACACGTTCATGGCATTTCCCAACACTGATTAGTATATATGTGTGAGAGTGTATGAGAAGTACCTATGCCAGGTATGGAGGTGAAAACTAGAATGTTTATTGAACATACGACGCGCAATTTAAAGGTCTTGTGGCCAGGATATGTTAATAAGGAGGATAGATTATGGTAATATATGTTAACTAGGGGTTTATACATATGTTATCTAGGGGATTATTCTATGAGGCCACTCTAAACTTCTCCAAAACAACATCGCACGTGGTTCAGAATTAACTGGGTGTTGCCTTGCTGGCTCCTCAGTATCCCTTCTCCTTGTTTCTTACAATCGCTTGACTGACTATCTGTAGTTTTTATGCTGTAAATATTGTCAATTCTTTTTGCATCTCTAAGCCCCAACACCACTGGCTTGGGGTAGATTTTCAGCTCTCCAGCGCTGCTTTTTCCCTCTCAGACCTCCTCCCCTCCAGGCAGCTCCTTCTGTGTCCCCTCAAACGTATCAAAAGCTCAGGATTCTCTCCCTGTTGGCGTTAATGACCTTTACCTTCAGGTTCTGAAAGGGTAAAACACAAATCTAACACTGGACTTAATTTCTTCACAGCACAGAACCCTTCCTGATTGTGACCACCCCCCCATGGCGTTGCTGAGATTTGTTTCATAAAATTTACCTTTTTATTAGGGTTATTTTATTGTGTTTATTTTTATAGGGACAGGTTAATTTTTTAACCCTAACCCCCTCACTGTGTAGCCCTGAAATATGCTCATCCCAAAACCTTGAGTGTGTTTCATGTGACATCACTCAGACCTGTAATTGCCAAACACATTTCTTTGAAAGGCCTGTAGGTTTTTCTCCTTGCCTTTTAGTCTGTGTTCTGTAGTAGTTATAGACTATATTAAAAGATAGATTTTTTTTTAACTTTAGCTATTATTATCGTTTAGATTTAGGGTTTTTGTAGGACCCATGGGTTTTTTAGACTTATATTCAGGGTTTTTATAGGTCCCATATTAAGTACGAGCCTCAGTGCAGGTGAGAACTGTTTGCTGCAACTACTTTAAAACTGAACTCAAGTTTCTTGTGTTTCCTAATTTTGCCACTGAGTGAGTCTTGTAGCTGAATTTTCTAGTGTTGCATTTCATTGCACAGTCACTGTGCTACAATCATGGTGTTTTCTCAGGAACTTGGGGGTTGTGATTATATTAGTGTGGAAATAAATCAGATTTCACTCCATTTCTGGCAGCCTTCAGGAGCCTGGGTAGAACTTCACTTTCACAGATTGCTGTGCATTGTCTGAAATGCTTTAAATCTCTGGTGTTAGAACTCTTGTCCATGGACAAACCTTTGTTATCTTTCTGCCCGCATTTCTGTCAGTGTTCTGCTCACAGGGAACATTTGAAAACTTGCTTTTTTCTTCAAAATAACAATGTGTTCTTTGACCAACTCATGTGAACTACCCACTGATGCTGAAATGATTCACCTTCCATCTTTGAAGGAACCATGAAAGATTTGCCTGGTTCTTCTTTTCCTGTGTAATCTTGCTTCCAAGAAGCTGGATGGCTTCTTTTGGAATATCCCAGAGCTTCCCAAATGGAGAAGGAAACCAAGATCAGCCTTTGCTGAGGGCTGTGTGGTGATGTGGAGCAGGAATCCCTCAATAATTTCATTTTAAATAACCTTATGTCCAAGTTAAGGCTGGCTCTGTCTCAGGAAGTGCAGGTGAAGTGCGTTCTGTGCAAGAATTGTTACTCTTCTTGGTGCACTTGAAGTTTATAACCAGAATGCTTGAGGAATATTAGTGATTTTATTTGGAAGAAAAAGTTGTGTTAATTTCATAAGTCTTAACTAATACAAAGTTCCAGGCAGCCATGAATACTGGAATTAGGGATTACAAGCTATCGAAGCCTTCAGTAAAACTAGCACTGTTTACCAAACAGTGTTTGCAAGTCTTTGGGTTTCTTCTATGTCTAATCCCTTTCAGTCAGTTTTGTTTGCAAACAAACTTTTCAGTCTCATCATTTCATTTAGCCTTGTCTTGTAGTGTGTTTGCAGGTGCTGGTCAGGTATATTTGGGGTTTTTATTGTGAGAGAAGCAACTCCTGACTTCAGTTTCTTTGCTTGCAGAGGCCATTCACGCCGTGTTGGTGTACAGCCAAAACGTGGAAGAACTTCTGAGGCGCAGGAAGGTCTATCGAGAAATAATCTTCAAGTATTTGGCATCCCAAGGAATTCCAGCTCCTCCTTCCTCGGAGAAGCATCTCCTCATTGAGCGAGTGAGGCAATACTGGAGTGGGCAGCTCCCAGCGAGTGCCTCAGGCTCAGGGCAGAGAAAACCATGGGCAGAGGTGAGTGCTGCTCCCTGGAACACCCCAGGGTGCTCAGCAGGATGACCAGTGTAAGTGTTGTAATCCACACCCAATATATGGCTATTCACAAATTTAGGAAGATACCAAATCTTTTTTAGCTCTTGGTTGTTTTTTTGTTTGGTTGGGTTTTTGTTTGTTTTTGTTTTGTTTTTGGGTTTTTTTAAATGACCTCATTTAAAGGTGCCTGTGCCAATGTATCACTATAATCTCTGATTCCTCCTGCAGTCCCTTGGACAAGAGTTCTAACACCAGAGGTTTAAAGCATTTCAGACAATGCACAGCAGTTTGTGAAAGTGAAGTTCTACCCAGGCTCCTGAAGGCTGCCAGAAATGGAGTGAAATCTGTTTTATTTCCACACTAATATAATCACAACTCCCCAGTTCTTGAGACAACACCATGATTGTAGCACAGTGACTGTGCAATGAAATGCAGAGCACAGTCTTCTGCTCCATTTTACATAATGTTTTAGTGCATTTGATCTCCACTGTGTAGGATCTTCTCCATACTTTTAATTTTTAAATTGTACTGTAAATTAAAATAGAGGATGTTCATAAAAAATTCTGTGGATTCAAGGACAACTGAAGGCAGTGTGAAAATGGCACAGAAGGCCTGCAGAGGCCCTTGTAATTTTTAGGGGCGTGGATCTTCTTAAACTCTTGTTATAGATCCAGGATTCCCAGTCATTCCCATCATTCTCCAGCCCAGAGCAGAGCAAAGAGATAGTGTTGATAGTAGGTCATAGGGCAAGAACACCTGACAGACTGTGGTCTAAAATGTAGCAGGGAGGGAATGGAGAGAAAAGTGCCTTTTTTTAAGTGGTCTTGTTCTGCTTTTAGAGACAGTGCAATCAAAGTAGCACTCACTCTTTGTAAGCAGTTCTCCTTCTATTTCTTGGAGTTAGAGCACAGGGTGGATTTTACCAAATTTATATACCATTGAAATGTCAAGTTTGTAGCAGTGCCGGGTCCATGTCCTTTGTTGTCCCTTGATATAACACTTAACACAGTGTAACTAAATGTGTTTTGGTAATTCTGGGTTATTTGGAAGTTCAAAACTTTGGCATTTAGCAAGTCCTGGCGTGTAATGAACTTTCAGCAATTCCTTTGTCCTGGATGTTTGCCCTGCAGTTCTCATTGGCCACCTTGCTGTGCTCCAGAGCCCTCGTGGGCAGCAGCCCCACCACCTGGGCTGTCTGAGCTCAGTCACTCTGAAAACCTGTTGGAATAAGCAGGGAAAGTCTCCAAAGTACTTAAAACACATTCACAAAGCAGGAGAAACTCAACTGATTTATTTATCCCATACATCTTTTCTTTGCATTTGTTTTCTCATCATTCCTGTGGCCCTCACCACTTTGAGCCAATGGGAAACTTGAACCTGTGTAACACAATTAGAGATTAATTACAGTTGATGGTGAAACAATTACAGCATTTCTATATAGAAGACTCCAAACCTTTCATGCTTAATTACTTGTTAATTTAGTACTTACTAGACTTTGGTTTTAACCAACTTGTCATTTGATTTGCTTCTAAAAACAGTATTGTTGTCAAGTCACAAATACTGAGAAACCCTACAAAGAATCTGTACATTTAGTTCCAAGAAATACATCACCTTAATGTTGGAGGTCATGTATCTTTACATGGATCATTTTCCTGAAGTAAAAAGGCTTCCCTATTTTCAGAGAAAGCAGAGGATTTTATGACAGTCTGAAGGAAGGATGTTCTGGCAGGCTGAGTGGGGTTGTCCTTATTCCCAGAGCAAGTCTGTGCTGCCCTGTGAAAATCCCTCCTGTCCTGATATTTTATTGGCTCAGTCTGCTTGCAGTGATCAGTACAGGTTCCTCAAGACTTTTGTCTGTTTGGAGGAGCAAATGTACATAAATTACAGTTTCCTTTGATGCTTTTCCTTGTAGAAATATGGTGAAAACTACAAACATCAGCTGTTAAAGTGACTAAACATATTTTAGATTATTTTTGGCAGTCTTATTTCAAAACAGGGTTACATGATCTGGTGGAGGAAAAGTTCAAGAGCACATTAATGCTTTGAGTTTCAGTTCTTCCTGGGTTAGTTGTGCATTTTTTTGGCACATCCCACTGACCCAGGTGAAATACCCCCATAATAAATCAGCACTATTCAAAAATTAACTTCTCAAGGAATACTGTTTGTTCTTATCAGCTTCTTACCAGCAGATGCAGAAACCAACACAATTCACCAAATCAAAAGCTACCAAAAGGATGAGGCTGAAGGCAACATGAAACAGGAAAAAATGTCAACAAAATTGCTTGTTTATAAGCACTTTTCGGTGAATTGATCTGCCTTAACATGAGATTAGATTTTCAGGTTGGGTCTGGAACATTCATTTGGAAATGTAAAGGAGAACAAAGAGTTACTAACCCAGACACTTCACTCAGCAGAAATTTTGTCTCAGTATGAGAATCTCAGTCTCATGGAAGTTGTTGAAAATCCTTCTCCTGTCCTTTTTCTGTAGAACCAGGACTTTCTGTTTATAAAGAGACCAAGACAAAACTCTTCTAAGTGTAATTAAAAGGACCTGCCCAGTTCTCTAGATAAGATAATCATGTTCCTAAAAATAAATGAGATTTTACTTCACTGTTTCTCTTCAAACACACTGTCACAGAACACTTGAAGAATACTTAAATGTTTAAAATAAGTATGTATATGATTTTATGTTGTTCTGGGTGGTAATTTTAAGACTCAATAGTTCTAAAAAAGTTTTGCTTGATTGCAGAGTCATGGAGAGGGACAAAAGTCACCACCAGATGGCTTTGATGGTCTAGGAGGAGAATTCTGTCAGTGGTACTTTGAACTCCTGAATTCTCAACATCCCTTGGGAGTAAAATCTGGAGAAACATGGGGACCACAGCATTTCTGGGAGGATGCCAAAATGAAGTTCTGTTACAACACTTTGGAAAAAAACATGGAGCAGTATGTTGGTGCAGACATGGTGAGCCTTCGTCTGCTCTCACTGGTTAAAGAGGAATGTCTTCTCTTCAACCCCAACTTGCATGGCAATGGACTGAAATGTGCCATGTCCCCACATGGCTTGGTTCTGGTGGCAGTGGCTGGCACAGTGCACAGAGACAACACCTGTTTGGGCATCTTTGAACAGATCTTTGGACTCATCAGCTGTCCCGTCAGGAATAACACCTGGAAAATAAAACTTGTGAATCTGAAAATAGTGGGACACAATGCCCTGGAGCCTGGGATGCAGATTGAGAAGCCCTGCATAAAATATGAGCCACACCAGCTGCGAGAGTTCTATGATGGGCAGGAGCTGACTGTGTTTGAGCCTCAGAAATTCTGAGCAGCTTTTTCACAGCTGGATGAAGGGTGGGGTGGCTGCAGCCATGCAGGGGCTCTTTCCTGAGACACAGAGTCTAAGGTTTTACTGGAGGTGATGCTCACAGGCAGCTTTCCAAGAGCTGGCAAATATTTCAGGGTTTGAGTGGAGTTAGTTTGGTTATTCTTGTTACAAAACATGGTTACATTTGGATATGGGCTGTCAGGAGCGTGGAATGAAGCTGGAGGACTTCGGGTCCACAGACTGCAGATTGCTTCTCTTCAGGACCCCAGTTTGAACTCTTACCTGAGGTGTAGAAGGAAGTCATTGCATCTGGCTTTTGGAATTTGGCATGGGCGAGTGTCTAAATGGACATCTAAGTCCCAAGAAAACCATCTGCTGCTTTAGGAGCTTTTGGAGAGGGCAGACAAAATTCTGTGCCTGGAGGAGTGGAGGCAGCTGCTGTCCATGTTCTGAATGTGGTTCAGTAGGACATTGCAGGGAACTTGGCATTGTTGAAGTCTTTTTGTTTGCATGAATAGCTTCCTTTCCTTTTACCTTATGATTCCAGCTTTGTAATGAATCCAAACTGTTGTTCTATCTGTGTCCCCAGGCAGACAAGTTTGAGATGGTTGCCCAGGTACCCGTTTCTAGCACTCTCTTGGATCAAGTAGTTCATTCCATGACTTGCAGCAGCACTGTATGAACCAAATGCTTTGATAGTTACTTTGTATATCATTATAACAGAGTTCTTAATATAATAGCTGTGATTTTTGTATGTTTCCTCAAGTATTTTCTGTGCTCTGAGCTGCTTTATTACATGGACTAGAAGTCAGTGTCTTGACACTGGGTGGTTACAACAATAGGTCATACTAGGAAAAGTACCCAAATACTACTTAATGACTGAAATTACTGACATTGCAGAACTTTATTTTTTTAACTTTATTTATTTATATGGGATTAGAAGTGAAATTAAGTCAAAATGCCTTTTTATGCACCTTGTTTGGATTGTTTGTATATTTTGTTTTAATTTTATAGCTTCATCAATTCAAGTTGTGAAAATGGAAACATTCCCTATACCAAAAGAACTCTTCTCATGTTTGTTAAAGAGGACAAATGGTAAAGTATAGTGTGGGTGGGTGAGGGGAAACAGGAAGATTCAGGTATGCACAGAACTGATGGTTATGAACAGCCTGGGTCTTGTTTTATCCTTAAAATTTTCTAAAATCATTTCTAAGCTCAAGTTCAAATACTGTGTTGGAATGTTCTTTGCCAATAAACAGTTAGTTGTGGCTTCTTCAGCTACTGATGTATAATAATTAGAAATCAACCAAAATTTGAAGTTCAGAAGAAGAGTTTCATTTTATGTGTTGACATTTGTATTCCTGTACAGGTGAGGCCAAAACCTACCTCAAGGCTCAAATGGGTGACTTTCCAACAGTCAGTGTGACAGTCTGTAATTCTACTAAGTATTTTGTTGTGTTCAGCACTGTAATTTGTTCCTGTTACTTTAGTCAGTCCCTCTCTCCCTGTGTTCCTCATAGTGAGACCCTTCACCAAGAGATTGAAAAGGTCAGAGGGTACTTTGACCACCCTGTTAGGGAGGGCTCAGCAGACCCCAGACCCCTCAGCAGATCCTGCCAGGGTGTTTTCAGCTGCCAACAGCTCAAAGGACTCACCTGAGCAGTTCACAGAATAACACTTTATTAATGCAAATTGTGACACATTAATAAGGATCAAAGGTTATCATTGATGGTATCTGCTGCAAAAATATGCTTTAAAGCAATCTGCTGGTACATACATTAAGCAAGCACAAGCTCTGATATGAAGCAATTTGCCAATATGCTCTGAGGTAAGCACCATCAAAAGGTCTAGTCCTAAAAGCAGCATTTCATGCACATAGAATATAATTCTCACTAAAGGTGTCCCTATGCAAGAAGATGGACTCAGCCCCTTGACTGATTCCAGCAGTTTCAGTGTAGGTCTTCTCCCACTTTCCCCCTATCCCCAACTTACTTTAATACTTTTTTCTTTATGTTTGGGTGGAGTTTGAGTGGCTCTGGTCATAAATGCCTTCTGTTTCTGATTGCTGTATCTAATGGGAATCGGGGTGGTGGTTGTGGCTTGGCACCTGAGGAGGGAGTTTGACATGGTTTTTGGCTTCAGCAGCAGAACATTCTGATTCTCCCTTCTCAGACAGGTACTGTGTGGTCTCAGTACCACAATGTTGTTCCTCCTTTCTGCTGGGATTAGAATCAGGGGGGCCCTGTGGTCTCCATTCTGACCCTCTGAGCGTGTCAACCTCAGTCCATCCAGAATTCTGCATCTCCTCTGGATTTAACCCTCTCCATCATCCCACAGCCTGTCTGCCACAAAAGTAAACCTGGAATATGCAGTGATGCCGGTTGATTGCAAGGAATCCTTTTTTTTTTTAAAACTCATTTTCAGCTCAGTAGTAGAAAGGAGCAACCTCGTGTAGCTGCAGGGGTGACAACAGCGCTATAACCATCCCCGCTCTGTCTGGAGGAAATCCAGAGGCTCGGTGGAGTCTCAGCAGGCAGAGTGGCCTGTGGGTGACATCTGGTGGCAGATTCATCGCTTGCCTGGAGCTGGAGGCAATCCCTCAGCCCTTGAGAAGCATCTGAAAGGAGGTTTTAAAAGATTGCAACCCGGCAGGGTGTGATACTCAGGATACCTGTTCTAGGGTTGTAGAGGGAAATACTATGGTGATAAGGGAGCTTCCTGGCAATAAAATTTCAGCTGACTTGTTAACAAATAGATTTCTTTTGCCATCTGCTTCCCTATTTTTTTTTCCAGACTGCCTAACTGTGATGACTGGGACCCTTAAGGCAGCATTGTTACTTTTTCTCAATAATTTCAAATTTTAATCACCTCTCAGGCCAACAAGAGAAGAATTACCTCCATTCAGAGGTAATATGTATCTGCATCATGCTGAGATCCAAGTGTACCTTCATTTTTTTCTTTCCCACCTCAGGTTCCCCAGTTCTAATTAAAAATGCAAAGGAAACAGCCAAATTAAATATACCAGAAACTGTTCGAACAGAGATGCCAGACGTGCCCAGCCCATCACATTTTGTACAGAGCAGAATGAAAACTAAGAGACGTCCTTATCTTGCCTTGATAAACTCACAGAAAGAACAAAACTCAGAGCCTTTATTGGGCTTGTTGCCAGCGGTAGTTTCCCTTACAGAGGCTCTTTAGAGACATATATTAGTACAAAGCTGAGGGGTTTTGTGATAAGAACTGGTGAATTGAGTGGCAGACAGGTGGCAGACAGAAAACAATGAGGAGATGCTTCTTTCCACTTAGGAAAGTGTCAGGAAGAGTTTTTAATCTTTGTATTTTCCCTTTTCTTTTAATGTATCTTCTGTGGGTTTGCCCCACTTGGGGTTTTTTGCCTCTCATACTGGATTGCACTGTCTCAGCTCTCCGGACACCCATTTTCACAGATACCTCGTGACTTGTTTTTGAGTAGACTGAGGTACTCTAAATCCTTTCAACTACACAAACAAACTGGGGATGGGGGAGCAGATTTGTGGGCAAAATAATAACCATAATAACTATTTATGACAGCTGTCTTTGCATGTTCGCTTTTCCAGCTTCTTCTTCTCTCTCAAGTTACTCCTCAAAGACCAGAGGATAAAGTCATAGAATCATTGAGGTTGGGAAAGACCTCAGAGTCCAACCATCAGCCCAGCACCCCTGTGTGCAGTGCTAAGCCACGTCCCCAAGTGCCACAGCCACACACTTGCAAACATCCCCTGAAGCAGCCTGGCTAACTCCAGGCACTACTTCAATGGCCATATTAAAATTCCAAAATGCAAAACCAGGTCATTTGATTTATCCTCTTAGCAAATTGCAGAAGCTTGTGAGCATAAGGAATATTTAATAATTCTCTCTTGACAACTATCACAGCCCCGTTGTTGATGAAAAGGCTGTTTTAGGTGCCCCTCATTGCCATTGGATCATTTAGAAAGTGTGAGTGTAGCTGTTTGTCCCAGAGTGAGCCATTTGCAGTGTCCTGAGTAGGAAACATTCAGTGCCAGTCAGGGAGGCTGTTTGGAAGGAGATTCCGCTCTGATTCACATTACAGAGCACCCTTGGAGTTGCCTTGGGACAAACCCGAACTGGAGAGATGCTCCCCCTGCCCCTGGGGTGAGGCAGGCAGTGTGCAGGACCACCCTGGAGCTGGCTGGCAGTGTCCCCCCAGCAAAGGGACAGTTCTGTGCTGGCAGCATCTTGCCAACAGCTGTTTCATGCTCCTGTTGCACAGCCCTGTTGGCTAATGTAAACACAGTCCAAGGGTGATGGAAATGGTCATATGGCCTCCTTAGGAGTAAGTCAAATTGCTTTTCATCCTAATGCCTTTTTCAAATCTGTATATATATGTACATGCATAGTTTTAACAAGTCTTTCTCTCACTTTCTAGCGTTTCTCTTGTGAGAGTTATATTTCAAATGGAGTAATTGTCAGTTCCTCTTTAACAGCAATAAGCATAAGACATCATGTCAGTACTTGTTCATCTATTCCTTTTTCTCAGCTCATTAGTATTATTTATTGTGTGGCTGGATTCTGAGTATTAATGAATTCCTCTCAAAGTTTGCATTTTTTATTGAAATAAATGGATCATTTTAATATCTCCTCAGTAATTATGTGTTTAGATATATTTGCACAGTGCCCTTGCTCTAACAAGATTAGTGGCAGGAAAATCCCATTCTGCAGATTAGCATGATGCATTGAGTTGAACTTTAGGATTTTCCTCTGGTGTTCCCTTATGAAGGTTTATTACAGCAAAACACTTTGATTACTTGTTAGCTGATGTGCATTTGAAAGGCTCACATGAACAGTCATTTTTTTCCCTGGAATTAAAAACTTTGGCTTATGAGAAACATTGTAAACGTTGCCATTAAAAAGAGATGTTATGGCACTAAAAGGATCTCAATATTTTCAATTTACAGTTCAATTTTCAGTTTTGTCCGTGGCATGCACTGTCACATCTGGGACATGATCACAGTGACCAAAGTGTGAGCTCTCACTTGCAAAGGGGGATGGCAGTGTGTGCATCCTCACCAGCAAAACTCTCTTGACTTGAGGAACTCTTACATGACTGAATTTACTGCCTATTAACACAGTTTTAATTGCTGTTTTGAGGGTTGAGAAAAAAGAAATGAATTAAAATGCTTAGGGAAGCTCTGTTTCTCTCCCTTCCTCAGGTTCAATGTCAGTCAAAACACCTTCCTGGTCCTCCTCATGCTTTGCTCTTGCTGGGTGTTACCTTCAGTCCTGCCATGGGGTCAGAGAGCTGCTTCACTCAGGGATGTCCCTGCTCCACTGTGCCTTGGCTGTGGCCCCTCAGGGTTGTCCTGCCCCAGTGAGGGTCCCTCAGCTGTGCCCCTCTTGGGCATAAAGCACCTCCTTCCAAGCAGTCTCCAGCTGTGTCTCCAACAATGCCTCTTTCCATGTATCTCCTGCACCTTCCAGTGTGTTGGCAGCCCCTGTAAAGTGTCTGGGTGGGTGCTGTGTCTGCCTGCAGACCCATTTCTGCATTGAAATGTGTTGGTGCTGCTGCTGGTGGTGTCTGTGACACAAACTGACAGTGATCCAAGTGCCACTATGGCACACAGGACTTTGCATCTACTGTAATTATCATAAAAGTCTCTGTCTGCTGACTTCAACATCTGCTTTCCCCAGATATAAAGGGAAAGGATTCTGCTGGAGGCAGGAGACTAATACACAAATTACTTTGGTTTTCGTGAAGGGTTAATAGTGAGGACAAAGGCTTTCAGAGGAACAGAAGGGCAAATGCTCCCCTAAGTGAGCTGAATTTCAGTTGATTTTCCATATTCCATGACAAGGGGGCATGATGGGCTCAAGCTCTGCCAGGGGAAATTGAAGTTGGAGAGCAGAAAAAAGTTATTTGCAGAGAGACTGCTCAGGCATTGGAATGGGCTGCCCAGAGAGGGGGTGGATTCCCCATCCCTGGAGGTTTTTCAACTGAGCTTGGCCGTGGCACTGAGTGCCATGATCTGGTAAAGGGACTGGAGTTGGGCCAAGGGTTGGACTTGATGGTCTCGGAGGTCTTTTCCAACCCAAGCAATTCTATGATTCTGTGATTATTGGCCCAAACTGGGATGGTCTTATGAATCTGTCAGGTTGTGTAGTTGGAGCCCAGGAGGGCTGGCAAGGGAGAAGAGAGTGACTGACAAGGCAGCTCTTGCTTGTGCCCAGTGTGCCACCCACTGACAGCTTCCTGCTGAACACAAGCAGTGGCACTGCTGTACTGAGAGGTGACAGCAAACCCATTGGATCATAAAAATACCATGTTGGAGCATTCTAATTAAAACACTGCTACGGGTTTTTACATTGGGGAAAACCAAGCAAAGCAATTTTGCACTGGGAGTGCAATCACTGTGTTTGCCCTAATGCTTTTGCATTATGTAGCAGAAGGCTTTGATTCAAACCTAAAGAATGTTGGATGCTCACAAGCTCTAGCTGACAAATTTTGGCAGCCAGCTGACACTGCTAAGTATGAGGTTTAAATAGTTTATATATATATAGATACTCTCTATCTATTCTATCTAATGATCTGTCATGGAAAATATCTGGCTGTGGGCTCCAAGTAGTCTGAGGCTCCATGGGGAGAAACTGGTCTGTGGATTGACTGTTTTCAGTGGTCCCAAGACTCAGAGACAGCTCTGCAGCTCTTCTGAAAACAGCACCAGCCCTGTCCTCCAGGAGACCTGAGCAGAGGTCAGAGTGTGCGGTTATCCTGGTGTGTCCTGGATGTGTGTGTGGCTTCACAGGCAGGAAGTTGCTAAGCAAAGCTGTCCTGCAGCTTGTTTGTACTGACAGAAACTGTGATTTCTCATGCCATTCTATGAATTTGAGAGTATAATTAGTGACTGTGGCATGTTGCAATTGCATGGAGGCGGTGCAGGTACCACCAGTGTTTGGGGAGAGTTATGTGTGTCCAATTCCCTTGTACACAGCGTGCCCTAAATCTGGACTTTGCAGCAGAAAGCACATGTTATATCCCACCCTGTGCTTCCCTTGGCCTGGTGCATCCTGGGGAAAGCTGGAGAGAATTAGAGCCCTCCCATTTTCCTATCTGCTTACAGTAACTAGAGCATTGCAAATTAGGAAATGGGCTTAGAAGAAAATTATTTTTACTGCTATTATCTTCTTTCACCTTGAAATTCTGAGTTCTTTGCTTCATTTATAGATTCCTTCTGCTCTCAGTGTCCCCACAAGCTGCTAACACACTCCATGTGGTCCCTAACACTCTGTGTGCAAAAAGGAAATGGTGGTCCTGGAAGGTTGTTCCCCTTCTCCCACTCCCGGTGGTTGTTTAAAGGAAGTTTTTGCTTCTCTGAGCTAATTTTCTGTTACCTCAAGAGGGAAGATGGCTCTACAGTTTCTCCCACCATGCACAGGGTGCTTTGGGCAACATCATTGACCGGGAGAGTCCTCTGTGCACTGTGCACTGTAGTTCACTGCGGTAAGAAAAGGACTTGCAGATCTGTCCTGGATCCATTTAAAAAAATAATCCATCAACTGAAGGGGTTTTTATGTGGAAGATGGTGTTTGCCTGAGTCACCTGCCACACTTCAAATCTCCAGTGTCTATTTTGAACCTGGCAAATCCTAACTAGGTTAGGTGGACTTGCCAGGTGCAAAAGTGAGTACTATATGTATTGCTTTCTCTAGAGATACTCTTTTTGTAGTATTACAGTTTTTGAACAGAAGTAAAATTGGGCCAGAAAAGTGTGGCTGCAGATCCCAGGTCAAAAGTGAAGGGTTTCTACATTGGTTTCTATTTGTAACTACTTTTTCGTGCTGTAGTTTGATCTCTGCAGGTGAATGTTTTCAGGTGAACTGTGTGCTCCTGAGTGTGTGGTATTGAGTATGTTTTAATTTCAAATTCTTGTGTTCATTCTTCTCTTTGAATGCATATGTGACCTGCTTTCTGCTGCTCTTACAGACTCCCATATTGCCCAGCCTGCCACCCTCTACCTTTGTGCTTTGTGGACCATCTCAGCTGCTGAGTGCACACCAGGCAGTATCCTCAAGGAGCAGTGCCAGGCTGAATATTGCAACCTCATTAAGATCCTTCTTTCCTTCCCCCCTTCTTTTTCTTCCTTTTTTTTTTTAAATTCTAACTCCAGAGGTGTATCATAAAACCTGAAACAAGTAGAAGGGGAAGCAAGTTGTCTCTTGCAGTAGTGCTGGGGATTGTTGTCCTGGTTGTTGCAAATGTTGCATCTAAATGCATCTATTCTCATATTTAATGTACAGAAAGAAGTGGCCCTTTATCTTGTCAACCAAACTAACATTTCACATTGATCAAGTCACTTTTTTTTTTCTAATTTCATGCTATCCCCGAAGAGTTATTCACACAACTGCCCTTTTTCTGGTGGTTGGGGATTCACCTCTGGCAGCACAGTTGCCTCTGGATTTCCTTGAAGGGCAGACTTGAGAGCAAAGCAGCAGCTCAGTTCCTGTCCTTGAGCAGCACTGAGTGAGCTCTGTGTGCACCCAGAGCAGGAAGCACTCACAGCATTCATCAGGATTCTGCAAGATCTTTCTCACTGAGGTGAAGCCTCTTTGTGGGAGGTGGTTTTTGTTCTGCAAAACACGGCTCTGAGTGCTGGAGTGAACAGGATACAACTTGTAGTGCAGAGAAGTTCACATGCCTGGAATTGTAATATTCACCTAAACTTGCTGTATGTGCAGAAAATGCCTCAGTGCAGGAGGATTCTGGTCAGGAGAGCAGCTTTCCAGGATGAACTGGGTGGCTTTGCTGGTGTGTGTAGGAGAAGATGCCAGTGGCTGTCCCAAAAGCATCCACACACAGGGTGCTGATGCTGTCTGGCTGTTGCAGAGTCCTCCTTCCCTGCTGTGTGGCACATCCATGTGTGCTTTCCTAGTGGTGCTGTAGCACAAGGAACACCAAGGCTTTGCTGGAATCAGGGTGTTGGTCAGGGTGTTGGTCACTCTGAGTGTCTTGAAGCAAACAAAGTGACAAACTGTGAGGGGACCGTGACCCACCGTGGCCTGAGGGTCGGGGATTGGTCCCCTCTGCTCCAGGGTCTGGGGAAATGTGGGGGCCAGGGGCGTCTGTCTGCTCACAAGATACACCTGAGGGGAGGATGCAATGATAGAAAAATGTAATGTAAAAAATTCCAGTAAGCACTGGGGACCTTGATTTTGAGAAGTCAGGGAAAAGAATAGTTTCCAGCACTTCTTTCCATGTGGCTTTCTTCATAATTTTTAATTGATACCAGAGCCAAGATTTGGAATCCATAACAGGTGGGAGAGATTTTTTTTCTTGTCTTTATTTTCTTCTTCTTTTTTTTTTTTTTCCTTTTTTGAGGTTTTGTTTCATGTCAGGTCAGGACTTTGAATGATCTGCAGAGACACAACTCAAACCTGGCAAGGTTGTGCTGATGTCTTTGGCTCCAGCTGAAGGATGGGAAAGGGCTGAACTGTTTCTAAGGAAAGAGATTTCTCAGACCATGTCCTGTAGGAAGAGCTGTGAGTCAGGAGTGCTGAGCTAAAATGTTTTGTTCTATTTCCATTGGCAAAGTCCAACCAGAGAAAGATGATATTTTCCAGCTCTGTCGATGTGTAGGAGCAGAGAAGAAATACTCAGTGTTCTTCTCCTCCACCTCCAAGTAAAAGGAGGATCAGAGGGAGCAAACTGGCCTGTTTTGTAGCTGTTAACAGTGAAAAGGTTTGCCTTTTGCTGTGCCCCAACCTGCGTGTTCATTTGTGTGCAGACAAAAAAAAATCAGTTTTAATTTGTTGTTGAACTGCAGATGCAAACCTGTGACACTGTTCTATTAGGATGATAGAAAGTGTGTGGCTTTGGTTGTGAGGAAAGCTTTTATAAAAATCTTACTGCTCAGAAATGGCACTTGGAAAATCCAACTGCAATCTCATGCAGGTGGCTTTATATAATGTAGATACAACTCTATGAAAATCAATTTATTGATTATTATTATTATTAGCTGATATTAAACCATATCTCCTAACTGGGCACATTTCTCTTGGGTTGTATTTGCCTGATAATACAGATGACTACATTCTGGTGTGATCAAAGACCTTACTCAAAATTTACACTGTAAATTGCTGTGCAGCACAAACCATCCTCACGTCTGCTGCCTCTTGTCAGTAGGTGTAACAGCAACGAAGGATTAAAGAAAAAAGTCATTTGCCTGGCCTTGTTAGGCTTCTTTCTGCTCCTTCAAAGTATTTCCAGTGGCTGTGGAATCAGTTTGGGCCAAAGTAATGGAAATTCAGAATCAAAAGCAGCTGCACAGGGAGTTAGTTGGTGCTGAGGGGCTGAGAGGAGGCAAATAGGAAAAGGTGGTGATGGAGCTGGGGTGAGTCAGGTGTGAACAGATAACACCTTCACATCACCCCGATGTGTGGTGGGGGCAGTGAGCACTGCAGTGGGAGGCAGAAGTGATGCTTCTCTCAAACTGGGGCAGCTTCCAAAAGATGGAAAAGTATTCAGAGGTTCAAATCAGAATTCCAGCCAACACTCAGCTACGTACTTATTCAGAGCTGAACTTCACAGCAGCTGAAGTTACAACACTGTTTCGCAGATCTAACACTTCCAAGATGTGGAAAATAAAATTCAGGATGAGTTTTAAGAACGTAATAGAAATAACTTAGTGTGGCAGATGTAGATTTAGGGTATTCTGCACAGTCTGAAGGATTTGTTTTTAATGTGAAGCATGTACCTTCACACTCTGTAACATGTGCTCCAATTCTCTGACAGCTTCGTTTTGCACAGTCCCTCTGGAATATTGGCACTCTCACCACCTATAAACAGACAGTCAAGGTTTGTGTCTGTCAGGGCTGTACTTCATTTTATTTACCACACGGTCTTTGGGGGTGGGAAGAGAGGGAATTCATCAAAAGAAGCATGCAATTCTCCCTCCCTCCTTCCCTTTATTTATCTATTTTTGAGCTTGAAAGCTTTCTGAACTCTATTATTCCCAGAGTTCCTTTTTTATTCTTTTTTTCCCAGTAGAAAAGCAACTAATCTCAGCAGGTGAGGGGCAGGGCAATTAGCTGTCAGAGACAAAAGGCATTTCAGGAGATCATCACGGAGATGAGGAGTCCTCTGGTGAAGGGAACAGAGTGCAGAGGAACCAGAAGGGTGAAGAGTAGCTGGTTACCTGCCAGCTGAGGCAGGAGTGTGGGAGTGGGTACCCTGCTGAGCAAGAACAAGCACAGGGCGTGGGCTTGTGGGGGTCATGGTGGGGAAATTTGCCTTTCTGTGGGTAGTGTTTTATACCTGAATGGTGTGTGGTGTATTTGTACGTGATGGATTCTGCCTGGCAAATGTCATGAATATGGAAACCCCAGCACGTGTGATGTACCAGCAGTGCTCCTGTCCGGGATGCTTCGTCTGTGCTATCATACTCATCTCTCTGGGAGTAACAGCCCTAAAGCAAGAGACCCTTAGTGCAAGCATTAGCAGACAGCACAAAAGTCTTGAATCAAGTGACTGCACACATTAAAAGTAATTGATAACCTCTTCCAGGGCCACTGCACTAACATCCAAAGCTCATGACCACCAGCACAGCGCAATGCTACGCCACACTTCACTTGGAACACAGACCAAACAACCGCCCACAACAAGCCTGTGGCAACCAAATTCCTTTTACACGAAGGAAACTCTTTCCGGGAAAGATCCTTCCAGCCGCAATTTGCAAGGAAAGAATTTGGATTTCAAACCTTGGATGGAAATGGTAACCCTGGGGTGGGACATGCCCACTGCAGTTGCGGGTGGTGGCCACGGCACGGCGCTATTGCCCCGCGGTGGCAGCGGCGCTGCATTTCCAGCCCGTGGCCGCGAGAGGGCGACTGTGGGTTCAGAGCCGGGCTTAGTGCGGGTTTAGTGCCGGGACCGCGCTGTGCCTTTCCCGCATCCCACGGGTAAGGGACCCCGCGCTGCCACGGCACTTCCCGGCGACAGGCAACGAGCGCCCCAGCCGACAGCCGCGGGCTGACAGCAGCAGCAGCGCGGAGAGTATTGCGCAGACATCCTCCCGGCCGGGATGGATCCCCACGCTGCTGCATCCCGCCAGCATCTCCTGCCCGGGATGGATCCCGGCGCTGCTGCATCCCGCCCGCATTCTCCGTGCCGGGCGAGCCCACCTCGCCTGGCCGATGGCACTGAGATGTTTTAACAGTCATGGCTCGGCTGCGGAGGTGGAGCCGGGGAGGGCTCTGCCCTCTCACCCTGCCTCGCGCCGCGAGGAAGCGATCCTTTAAGAAATAGATGCCTGAAGCAGTAAAAAATACTGACCAAAAAAACCCCAGGCGATTGTGCCCCAGAATCTGGAGGGGAATTTAAGGGTGGGAGTTGTCAGGCTCAGCCATGTGGTTGTTGCAGCAACAGGTATCAGGCGCGCTGGGGAGGCGGCAGAAAAGCTGATGGGGATGCTCGTAATGAAAATCTGGAGAGGATTTGTGTCGCTGAGGTGACTGGGAAGGGCTTTGGCTCTCCAGTAAAGTTACTGCCTGTTCTTGTGCAGTTCGTCCTGCGCTCAGGGACGAGCAGTGTGAAGACTCTCCCAACTCCAGTGCCCACTTCCCCTCCAGAGGGACTTTGCTGGCAAGACTCCATATCCAACTAATGGCTCAAGTTGAAAGAGTAGCAGCCCCAGTAATGGCCATTTCTAATATTCCTGCTGAAACCCTGGCTCTGCAGTGCTCACCCCATGCAAGGGTATTTGCAGCTCAACAAGTCTTGCTCAGGTCTGCTTTTCTTCCAACAAGTGTAACAACTTCTAATG
Source organism: Willisornis vidua nigrigula (assembly GCA_021164005.1). NCBI lineage: Eukaryota > Metazoa > Chordata > Aves > Passeriformes > Thamnophilidae > Willisornis > Willisornis vidua. The sequence continues at coordinate 15,253 of JAJPCS010000264.1, read as the reverse complement.
CAGAGAAGGCACCTAGTCTTGATCTGAAAAAAAATAAGTTTCACCCCCTGGCAGTTCATTTCAGTGGGTAGCTGTTAAGAATGTGTAATTTGCTTTTTGTTTTAAATCACTTGGGTTTAGCTTCCAGCTGCTGCCTGTGGTTCTGCCTTTCCCTGTGAGGTGGAGTCACCCTTCACAGAGCAGTGCAACTGAGGGCTGTTTGCATTAGGGACACATTGCTGGCCAAAACCTCAGACTGAAGTTTGTTTCCTTTGTGAAGAAACAATATTTGTGCTGTTGGCAATCCCCATCCCACTGTAAAAGCCTCTTCCTCCTCCTGCTGTGACGATGACAGGCTCCAGCCTGGGACAGATCCATGGGAACAGTGGTTTGGAGGGCAGTGGCTCACACTTTCACACTGGAAAAGCAGCATTTGCTGCAGGCAGTGAGGAGCTTTTTGCCTTGGCTCCAGCCCACAGGCTTTCTTCAAAGTGTTCCTTTCAGATGGAAATCCATTCCAAGTGAAGATTTCTAGCTCTGGCTGGCACGTCAGCCATGGCAAGAGGCCCAAAGGTTTGTATCAGTGGATACATGAGACACAAAGAAAAGGGAAGAGGTTTGTTTGGTGCTGGCTACTGTAATGGGCCAGCAGTGTGCAAGGAGTCTGTGTAGAAGGAGTGGGACAAGGGGGAGTGAGTATAGGAAAAGTGAGCTAGATTTATTAACATTAATTCCAAATAATCAGTTTTCTGCTGAAGACAGCACCACTAATCTCAGATTTCCCTGCCTCAGTCACCCCTCGAGTCCCTTGCCTGCTCCATGTGAAGCCTTGGCCAAGAAAGAACACCTGCATTAACTCTGCTGCACGTAATTTATCGACCCTGCTTCACCACAATACTTTTTTTGTTTCCTGTCACCAGAAAACTAAAGTAATCCCTGGCATGACCATCCCATGGGTTGGGTTTCAATCCACATTCCGCTGTGCAACCCAGGCAGGTGCTGCTCTGTGGTGCAGATGCTGCTCTGTGGTGCAGTCCCTGCCTGCACTGGGAGTGTCTTTGGAGCTTCCCTCCAGCCAGAAGACCAAGTGGAAGAGCACGAAGGTCTCAGATGTGCTGCCCTGATGCCAGGAGGCAGCAGGTTACCTGCTTGAGCCTTGTCTATGGAATTCCAGGGGGCTGGATGGGATGTGTGGGATTCCTGCAGGTGAGACGGTCAAAAACTACACGATCCCAGCTATGGGGAAGAAAGCTAGAATAGTTTATTGAACACTTGACCACTTTTTAAGGTTTCAGGGAGACACATGCTAATAGGTAGGAAGGGTTATGGTAATTTCAGGAGGGAAGACAGCAGGGGATTACAACACAATCTGATAACATTCATTCTAGACTCTTTTCTTATGTTAAGGCAGGAGACAGCTTATCTTCAAGTTGAGCATTACCAAGCCTCCTCTGTTCTTGGTGATGGAATGTCTCTCAGCCTTTGTTTGACCAAGGCTTGCTGATTAAGATTTCTAGCTCCTTTTGCTGTAAACTGGATTTCAGATTCCTACATGCAGGAGTTGCCCAGAGGGCAGGAGATGGGAACAGCCTTGTGGACTCTCAGTGTCACCTGGGGAACCCTCCCAAAAGGCCAAGAGTGTGTGGGATTTGAACACTCTAGAGGCTCCAAAGCACATTGTCTTGCTGCATGGAAAGAATGTGTAGCAATGAATTAGCAAAGTCTCTTTTTTACCATTTACAAATATTAGCCCATCTTTTTTTTTTTTCCTTTTCTCATCCCCTGTTCTCCCTGTGCCTGCAGAACATCTTCACAAGCCCCGAGGTGTTTCCCAAACTGCAGGACTTCATGCAGAGCCTCAGAGGAAGGACCAGCAGCTGCAGCTGCCTTTTGCCACCGGATAGAGCCGAGGAGGGGGATGTCATCAACTTATACTGTGGGTCCTTGGGAAAATGGGAGGTTTCCTATGTCAAATTGCCAGATTGTTCCAGGAAATCAAATTGTCTTGTGAAAGAAATTTGGAAATAAAATGGCCCCACTCTGAGTCACCTTTAGGAGGGCTTCTTGCCTCACACCAGGCAATGAGGCTCTGAGTATCCAAAGCACACAGTGTGAGCATGAGCAAATTCCCACCTTAGGTGTCTGCAACACCTCACAGGAACCCTGAAATGTTCTTCCAAAAGACAAGTTATTTATCAAGGGAGGAAACACAGTTTGTGCTGGACCCTGTGCGTGACCACAGTGCACCTGGAAGTGTGGAACCATTGCAGCACTAACAAGGGGTGAGACCAAGAGTGATCCATCCACCTCTTCTGAACCTCCTCAGGGATTCTGGGGCTCTGGTATCACCAGCTGAGCTATTTATGGATCTCTGCCTTTTGTTGGACAGTCTCCTCCCTCAGGTTGTCAGACTTGAGCAGCTGCAGCAGAGGTTCCTCATCATTTGGCTTAAAAAGCGTTTTGAGAATTGCACTTTTCAGAATCTTAGAAGCTTTCAAAAGATTGCTTTAAAAGTTATTCATAAATCAGTAAAGGTGATAAATAAATGTAAGGTGCTGCACCTGGGCCATGACAATCCCAGACATGAGGACAGACTGAGAGATGAACTTACTGAGAACAGCAAAAGGACTGAGGGGTCCTCGTGGATGAAAAGCTGGACATGAGCTGGCAATGTGTGCCCATAGCTCTGAAGGCCAAACACATCCCCAAAATTATTAATTCTCTCCTTGAAATTCCTGATTTTATCTATCTATCTATCTATCTATCTATCTATCTATCTATCTATCTATCTATCTATCTATCTATCTATCTATCTATCTATCTATCTATCTATTAAAAGCCATGCTGAATGGAAAGAAAAAGACTTATTTTGAATCTTTGGTATTTATTTTATGGTTTTGTTCTTTCTGGAACACAAGGTGAATTTTATCCACATCTTGCTTGAATTCTGTGAATGTCTGGAAATTTGTAGGGACTGAAACCAGAGGTATGGAATTTGAGTGCATTTGAAATGTCTGTCAGCATCAGCTTCTGGTTTTTGCTGTGGGCTCACATGGTACTGTGTCTTGCAATGAGAGAACTCACCACACCTAAAAGCTTGTAAAATATTAAATGTTAATGGGCACTGTGTCCTTTTCCTCTTTTCTGCCAATTCTTTCTCTTCTGTACTTCTCTGCTGTCCTCACGTGGAGGCAAACACACCTCACCCTGTTCCTCACTGTCAGGTTTCCTTTCATTGGAAAGCTGTAAATGTCTCTTTTGCCACATCTCACTGTTCATTAGGATATTTAGGCATATTCCAACTGCTCCAGGTGGGTTTTTCAATGGAACAAGGACTCCTGAATGGGAAAAGAGGAGATGAGGGAGCCAGAAAGGAGTGGTCGGGGCAGAATGCACATTGGCCACAAGTGGGAGAGGAGGGAGATTCCCTGCAGGTGAACAAGAGCTCAGCGAGAAAGGAGGGGACTAACGAGGCACAGGTGAAACGAGTTTAAACCCTGATTAGCTCCTGCTTGTAAAGTGTTGCTGGGACTGCAAAGTTACTGTGTATGCTAATTACTAATTGGTGTCTGGTGTGGTGTCTTGGGCTGTGCAATCAGGGGTGATTAATTGCAGCTGAGTTGTCAGTGGGAGTGCAATACAAAAGTCAGGCAGCACAGGGGGTGAAGCTCTGTCTCCTCAGGAGCAGGAGGGGGTTTATCTCTGAGGCTTCCTTTGAATTTTTCAGAAGAGTTTCTGCCTGTGTGGAGCAAACTCTTCTCCCAGCAGAAGGACACCTTGGCTGACCCCAGCACATCCTGGAGCAGAGAAGGTTGGTGAGACCCTCTCACAAAGAGAGGTGCAAAGTTTATTTTTGACGTTTTATAACCACATCTGATGGCACAGATAAAAACAACAGTGAAAATAATGTTGTGTGAACTTTCAAACAAACTCTGGCACGTGTCTCACTTCAGATGGTGTAAAAATCTCATCCCGTGTGCTTTGTGTGAATTGAATATAGACTGGGGAATGCAGTGGGTGGTGAGAACACTTTTGTGTGGCCCAAGAGTTACTAAACCAGTGTGTGTGAGCTGGGTCACATTGCACTTTTTCCTCCTTGCTGCTCTTTCAGGTGTCCAGGTGGGTCTGGCTCCCAGAACAGACATGGTGATCAGGGAGAGAGGTTATTGCTGCAAGGAGCCTGTTTGGTCATTTTTAGAGTTAGGAAGAAAGCCTAACTAGAGTTTGTTTGTGGAGAGCTATTGGAGCAAAAATTACAAGTAGCTGAATGAGGTGGTGATGGTGCTGGACAGAAGGATGAAGTTACTCCTTGCTGTCTTGATTTTCACTGTTGTGGTGGAAGCCATTCCAGAATAGAAGAGGCCTCATGATCAGCAGCCTTTGTTCTCCCTCTGTCTGCAGAACTGAAGAGTGGCTGCTGGCCATGAGCAAATGTGTTCTGAAATCATTCAGGAATTAATCTTGGTCTCAAAGTCTTGATTCTAGTGTATCCTGAACACAGGATACTGTGCTTTATGGTGCTCTGAATTGGAGAGGTCTGAGGACATGCTGTGAGGGACACCTGCCTTGGAGTAATGGCAGTAAATGGTGCTGTGGTGCTTTTGAGTGCAATAAAGTTCTGGGTTTGTTGCTATTGTTATAGTGTTGGTGAGAGCGAAGCATTTTTGATTTTCTCTTTTTTTTTTTTTTTTTTTTGGAAATGAATACAGTCTCTGTCTTAGTGCTTTTAGGCAGCTGATGAATTTTCTGAAAACCCTTAATTCCTCATGTCTATAGTAAGTCCTTCATGAAGTCTTGTTGCTCGCTTTCTCTCATCCCTCAGTTTCTCGATTTTTAACTTTAATTACTAATGGTATTGCTCAAGAGCAAAGCAGTCTCCATTTTAAACATAAAAAGGGCAGAGAATCACTTTTTGTAAGAGATAGGTAGGAAAAATAAGAGTTGAAGCTTGTATGCTAAGAGGACAGTTAGAAACCATGCTGACCTTCCTCTGCTGCTTTAATGTTTAAAGCACCTGTGAAAACTGCAGCTGAATTGCTCATATCTTTACAGCAGATGAAATGCATCTCTTTGTATTTGTGCCTGAAAGTTGGAAAATGTTCATCAAAGTAGAAGCTGCTCAGGAGAATTTTGGGGCCTTTCACCTTAGCCAGGTGCTGGCTGATTTTATTGCACCAAATACCTGTACTATGTTTCTGTTACACAGTGATACCAGGCTTTGTGCATTTAACAGGGCTTTATTTTTTTCTAGGAAAATAAAGTTCCAAGATGCCTGTCCTAGCTGGTATTGATGGGAAGGTCACTAGGGCAGCTCTTGCAGTTTTGGTGGTTGATATCCAAGCCTGAGAGAGTGATTTTCAATTAGTGTGCCCTCTTCTATTATTGTCTTTGAAAGCCACTATTTCCTTTTCCCTCCATAGCAGAGGCAATGTAGGACAAAGCCAAAGATGCAGTGCTGGTGGGAAACAGGGAGCTTTTGGGCACTGCTGCCCAAACATGTCTATTAATGTGGAGTAGAGCAGTTGAACCTGAGCAATCTCCCCGATAAACCTTGGGGATGGACTTGCTGTTGGAAAAATGGATTGCTGCAGTAGGGTCTGTAGCAGCACCTCTGGTGCCAATGATCTGGCTCACAAATTGCTTGCCCTACATACTATGACCTATATAGTAAAAGCTAAACCAAAGTTTATGTATCATGTGGGAAAACAGGTTCTTCAACAAGCTCTGTTTATCTGCAGGAACCTGAAATGTGTCTGTTCTGGGAAGGAATAAGATCTTAGAGGAGCAGCTTAAAACCCAGAAAGCAAAAGTTCAGGCTGCACTCACTGTTGTGTTCAATGCACTGATATGAGATTGATTGAAGGTGGATGCACTTCATTCCTTAAACAGATCCTTTAAGACTCTCCTAGTAGGGACTTAACTGAGTTGTTTTAAGGTCTACAAAAACTAGATATCAGTTATATGGTGGAAAACGTGCAAATTATTTTTCTGTCCATTCTCCTGTCCCTTCTTCCATTATTTCATATGAAAGCAAAGCACTGCTATAACAGCAAAAAATGTAAGATTTGGCTCTGAAGGTGGTTTGGATGCTGCTTGGGGATAACATCTTTTGACTTATGTTCCTCTTCCTGACTTTTAGAAAATTACTTTTATCTCAGAATATTTATTTGTTAATAAAAATACTCATCCTGATTAATTTATAAAACAGAAATAAATGTCATCAGATTTTTTTTCCACATGAGAGTATTCACACAGGGATTTTACCTGTTGCTTTACATTTTCTTGAGGTTTTAGGTTAAATATTATTTTAAATGAGTGTGGGTTTGAGGTTTTGTCTTTTGGGGAGGTTGTTTCACAGAAATAACTCAGGTTGTTTGTTTGGAGTTTAACTGTTTAATGCTTTATGACTTAAAAATGGGAGGAGGAATACAAGAGAGCAGAAGGGGCGAATCTCTGGACATCCTGGGAGCTTCACTGCTCTTAATTGGGACTAGGAATTCATCTCAAATAAGTGTTAACTCTTCTCTTATCCTCACAGATTCTTCTCTAACTGTAAAATAAGTTATGGAATCTCCTACTGGATGTATAGGTATTTCCTTCGAGTTTCTCCTCATCATATGCCACTGAGGGAGGAAGGGAGCAGAATTAGTTTGGTTTCAGTGACCAAAAAAGTGCATGGACATCAGTCAACTGCTCTTTCTCTCCAGTATTCCACAGGATAATACCCCTGGAAGGCTTTGTTCTCAGGAAAAAATCATTTAAACCTAAGTCAGGCTTCTTTTGCAGTGTCTGTAAGGGATGCAGGGAGTGATCCTTTGTTTGGCTGTGCCTTGGTCAGATCAGACATGCACTTGCACTTATTTCAGGTTATCTGCATGTTCTGCTTAGACCTTGTTCTGTTTCTGTCGCACAGGACAGCAAAAAATTAATGTCTCAGCACAATTGGACTGTGTATAAGAAATAACACCAGCTGCCTGTGAAACCTTTAGTGAACTACTTGGGGTTTTTTTTTCAGTTTAACTTTTTCTGTGAATTTCTGGATTCAGCAATAGCAGGGTCTGGAGTTGGCCTCTGTGTAAAATGTTGTTTGGATGAGGCAGCCTCAGCATCTTCCTAAAATTTGGTGCAGGATTGGGGCTGTTTGATTTTGCAGTAGCGACTTTTTTTGCTATAGATACATAGATGGACCAACAGACAGAGCTAAGAGACACAAGTCTGGACAAGCTTCAGGAATTTGGAGTGTATTTTAACAGCTCATGGATGTGAATGGTCAGCTGCCCATGAGTACTTTTGCATGACTGAGTACACATAATTTCTTCTAACTCTTTGCTCCTGTGTGCAACTCTGTCCTAAACCATTCCTGATGTGTCATCTTGTGTGTTTGACTATTTCTTCTTGTGGCTGAATTGCACAGATAGCTCCTGTCTAATTTGCTGTCTGCCCTAATCTTCATTCACCAGCCATGCAATAGAGCACAAAAGAAAAATGCTCTGAGAAAAAACTCACCTTCAGTTTCAAAGTGACGTGACTTTTTGACCTCCATAGTATTGCACATCTGTCTTTCCCCCCCAGATTCCTTTAGTGTGAAATCTGTTTTCTTCTGTGAGAGAATGGGAAGGAGGGGGATATTGGAATTAAGAACGAAAAACCTGTCAAAATCTGTGTGACTCCAAATGGTAAAACAAATAAATGAATTGCTATAATATAAAATCAGCCTCTAACTGGAAACATGTTTATCATACGCTGCTTAAATTGATGGTAAGTGATGAAAGCCAAGATGAGTCAGTGCAGACTTGATCATGAAATTGTGATTTCATTAATGTGGAATTTTATTGTTGTTTTGCAGAATATGAAAGAGGCAGGATGTCTGTGGATGTGAGTGATAGATACTCACTAAGCTTTCATATAATTTGCTTAAATTCAGCAGGTTTTGCACAGTAGACTTCAGTGTTGGCTGCACAGGGTTGTGGGTCTCTGAGCTTTGTACTTGCAAAACAAAAATAGAAGTATTGGCAATTCCTATTTGGGAATTGCAAAAAAAAAAAGAATTTTATATATATATATATATAAATTGCATAAAAATGCCAGTAACTTAAAAAAGCATATGTGACTTTTGAGCTATAAAACAACATAATCTCTAAAGCCTTGAATCCCAAAGCGTAATATTATAAAAGGGGTTTTGCCTAATGGGAACAGAACCAAAAGAAATTCACACTCTGCCACACATTGGACCAGAAGCAAATGCTGAAGAGGGAGCTCATCATTATTCTCCCTTCTAAAAGAAGAGAAAATTGAAGGACAGCAGCCTTGATCTTATTGAGGAGGAGATTGAAGTGAAAGACAAGGTTGGTTGTTCTCACTTCAGAAGGGTCTGAAAGCTGAAATTGCAAAATCAATTTGCTATCGTTCCTGTAACAATTAAATTGACATGATGAAAAGCTGGAGGAGGAGGAGGATGGATCAGACAATCCACCCCCACAAAATATCTGTGTGTGCAGGTGGCAAAGGGGCAGAGCTGCCAAGGGGAGAGCTGCCATGGCTGTCTGTTCTCCAAGGTGACAGGCACTGCCTCCTCCCCTTTTCCCATCTCCTCCTGAGCTCTGGGCTGGTTTCTCCACCCAGCTCAGCAGAATACCCTCCCGTGGCAATTTGTGGGGGTTTTTTGGGTGTCCCTCAAACCCCAGTGTGTTCCCTGGGTCAGGCTGCCATCCTGCTGGTGTTTGTGTGATACAGTGAGACATCTGCTGCCCACCAGCTCTGTCTGTGCCCCAGGAGTGCTGCAGTTGACTGCTCTCCTATTTATATTAATTGAACATGTTGTATTCTGCATCCACCGCTGATTACCCTCATTTATTTCTGCTCCTAAAGACCCAAGGATTTCTGTTGCCTGCCCTCCCTGCATTGTTTTACTCATTTGGCTCCAATTAGCCTCGGCTAATGAAAATACATTATACCGAACCTCTTGTTACCAGTTGCTGTTTCTAATGACATAATTTGTGAGTTTTGAGCCTTTTCAAGTAGAGACATTAGGAATTACCTTACAGTTTCTTCGGTGGGGTGGAGAAATATTAATTGCAGGCATCTGGGCTCCTTCCTTTAAAGAAGGCTGGTGATTTTTACTTACCTAATAAATGTTGACATAATCAGGGAGCTATCAGCACCATATGTTGGCCTTGTGTGAGATGCAGACCTTATCCCTGCCTGCCTGGGTAAGGAAATGCTTCAGTGTTAGCACTGTGGCTTGGTGTATTTTTAAAACATCACTCAGCACAAGCAGATTGCTGGGAGAAAAGATGAAGCCTGTTTTTCAGAGCAGGTGGGCTGTTTCCCCAGCCATCCAGGTGAGGTTTTCCTTAATGATAAACAGATGCCAAAAGCTGCGTGTGCTGTTGTGCTCATCTCATGTGGTATTTGCAAAGCCCCTTTTTGTGAGCAGAGCTTTGCCCTGGGGATTGTTCTGGAGGCAGATGGAGCAGTCAGCTCTCTGCTTGTGTGGGGTGCTCTCCTCTGCTCTCCCTCTTTTGGGGACACCCTGTGCCAACAGTGGGCCCTGAGGGTGCTGATGCAGTTAATGAGATTGGAGGGTTGGCTCTGAAGGAGAGGTGTGTGCTCCTGCCCTTCACAGACACATTGATGTGACTCTTCTGCCTCACCACAGAATTAATACAGGGAATGTATCAGGATTAAAGAAATTAAATTTCATAGATGTGTACTTCCAAAAGACAACAATTAGCCCAAGCTGGATTTTTAGACAGTACACTTCAGCCAGGAAAGATATGCACATCTCCCTCCTATCTCCTTTGTCATCTGTTGAGTAACTTTATTTTGCACAAAGCTCCACAAGACCTCCCACCACCTGTCTCTGTTCTTTGGAAGAGCTTCTTTGGCCTGGACTCCTTGGATTTTTCTGAAAACTCTTTGTAGCCTTGTTTGTTAGAGAAAGTGGGAGGTGGTCTGGAGGCAGCTGTGTGGGTAAGGCTGCCATACCTAAGGGTGTTTGCCACTGTCAGGTTTAGGAGTGTGTAGAAAAAGAGGTTTTTTAATGCATAAGTAGCTGTTAAAAAGGAAGGGTGGACTGAAGTGAGGGGAGGCATTATAAGCTGTGGCATGATTTGAGTGACTGCCTGGTAGCATTTTACACATAGACCTCTTTGTTTAAGGCAGCAGCTGGACTCCTGACAAGGACTGGGAGGATCAATTCTTCCCCATTAATCACTCTTTCCTCAGAACTGGCACTGCTCTGGGCAGGATTGGTTTCCCCCCACGTGAGGTGTCCCATTTCCCCACTAATGTGATCAATCCTCCCTCCCCAGCTCCAGGGGCCTGAGGAAGCTGTGTGGGGTGGCAGTGGCCATGAGTCTGCTGTCAACCAGCCTGGACTCGCTGGCAGTGCCCAGGGAGCCTCCAGCTGGCACAACTCCCAGGGAAATGCTGACTTGTGCTGCTGGAACAAATGCCCAGGCTTGGGAAGTGGGATGCCTCCTTCTCACCGCCTTTGATTCCACATCTTTACACCTTCTTGCTGAATTTTTCATAGTAGATATTGTGAAACAGAGAATTCTAATGCCTTGCTCTTGAGTGCCTTTAAATTGCTGTGCATGTTCAGAAGAGCAAAGATGTGTTGCTTCTGTGTGTATCCTTCTGGGTTTGCATCAATGAAAGCAGGAATTATTTAGGAAACTTACCTTGTTGCATTCCAAAAGCACACAAGGTGTGTTTACTTGATTTGTTGGTTAATAGTCTTTATTTCTTGCCTGAAAGTAACATGGTAGTTGAAATGTGAAGACAAGCTGTCTGGGAAGAATTTTTTTTTTTTTTAAAATTAGTGCTCACTCCAATGTCATGTTTTTGCATAACTGTGCAGGTACTTGCTTCACATACATGAGCAACCCAGGCAAATGGAAGCCTGTAGGTGCCCCTGAAGGGGGGGGAAAAAAAAAGCCCAACATTTTTTTAGAAAGCTGGTTAGAGAACAGTCCTCACTCTAATCCCCTATGTGTGGCATGTGTCATCTTCTCAGAAAGAACTGCCCAAGAGAGTTGTGTGATATAAAAGCACATTTTTACCCGAGGAAGCATAAACTGAAGCTTCCTAAAAATCCTGTAATACAACACAGCAGTAAAATATTGAGCATGGTGACAGCTTTCCCATATTTGTGAGGTTTTCATTAGACTGTAATTATGTCCCTCACTGTTCTGCAAGTTTTATTGAGCTGCTTATGCAGTTTGCATTTTGGTAATATTCAGCCAACACACTGTACTCAGTGAGAGTTCAGGCTTGTAATCTGCTCCAGCCCTGGGTCATCATGGGTTTATTGCCCCTCCTGGAGGGCTTGGATGGAAAGGCTGCCAAATTGCTTGTTGTCCCTCCAGTGCCCACCTCCACCAGCAGGGCCCAGGGTGGGGGTGCAGAAGCTCTCCAGTGCCATCCAATCTCCCTCCCCACCAGTATGAGGAGACCCCCTGACCTGTCATGGTCTGTGGTGGGTCTGGGCTCAGCCCTGTCCCTTTGTCTCTGCCACTTTCTCTCCTTCTGTTGTGCATTTCAGCACGTGCTTGAGGAAAATGCCCAGAGTGTGTTCATGCCCTGCATGTTGGTTCTGCCTCTGCTCTGCCCAGAGCACCTCTGGGCTCCCTGCTCTGCTGGGTAAATCTGCATGTTCCTGAGAGCTGGAGGAAGGATTCATTTTGCTCACCTCTTCTGGGCAGAGATGGGCTGATGGTTTGAGGGGTAACTAATTTTTGCTGTCTGTTGTGGCTGGGGTTGTCCCCTGGCTGAGATGAGTGAGTGTCTCCCTGTGAGGTTTTGGCAGCCTGGGTTGAAGGTGAGGATGTGCTGAGGTAGGTCCCAGGGGCAGGTCTGGCTTTGGAGCTGGGGGTGCTTTTTGCTTTGCTGGCTCTGCCAGTGGATTTGCAGAGCAGGGAGTGGCTGGAACCGTCTGAGGGAGGAAAAAGGGAAAGTGGCTGAGGTGCCACTGGAGGAGCTTTGGCACATGGAGGGGGCAGGGAGCCAGAAGGAGTTGTTCTCCTCTGCTGGCAGTGCAGCTCTGAGGATGTGGAGCGAGGAAAATCAACTTGAAAAATGAATTTTTAGATGAGAAGTGTCATTTAGGTAAGAAAGCAGTATGTGACTGCTCTCTAGTAAGATATGACACAGGCACACACAAACACAGTTTGGGGCACCCAGAGCACCATGATCTGGTTTCTTGATTTTTTTCCTCTCCTCTCTGTTTTTCTTTCTTTTTAATTTTTTTTTTAAGTGTGGAGACATAGTGCTGGAGTACAAGATGAGAACAGAAATCATTGAATAGTCTTCAGTTAATGTACACCCTTCCTTTAAATAAATCTCTCCTGCCACAGAGTGCAAGTTGAGTGGGGCAAGAGAAAAAGAGCCCGTGAGAGGACAGGCTTATTGATCACATAATGAATAGTCTTGTGTTAATCTTACTGAGGCAGAATCTAAAGACTTATGGCATTTGGCTTGAGGTAAAAGACATGTGTGTGTGTAAATTGATGCTTTGGTGCAGTGTTGTAGCCATGGTTTGATGTGCTGGCTAAAATATTACAGAGAGAATAAATCCTGCGTTGGTTTGCCTTCTCAAATCCCACCACACACCTCCAGAACAGGAGATTCTTCTTAGGGAGAAGTTATTCTCCCCTTTTGACAACAGAAAGGCATGGACAATGGTTATATTGACTCTAAATAAGGTGGCTGAAGGAAGAGGTTTGACTCAAGGCTTCTCCAGCTGTGGAAGGTGTTGCTGCTGTACCCTGGAGCCCACATTTTGATGCCAGCCTGTCTGTGCATCTGAGCTCTGTGCAATATCCCACATGGCAGCTGGTAATTCTGAGTGCAATCTCAGGCTGTGTCCTCTCTGCTCTTTATTAAGGATGGTGGCAAAAATCTTGTCTGAGTTAATTAGCCAAGCCCACATCCAGTGTAAGTGGAGGGAAATCGTGGGATATGGTGGAGTTTCTCTGTTTGCTAATGGCCTTTCTTTGAATGGGGATGGATCATGTCACCCGCAAGTGTCACTGCAAACACCCTGGGGTCACTCCTTGATTAGATTTTGTGTTGCCCCTCCCTGTTTTTAGCTGAGGGTCACTCTGTCTGGGCCCACTTTACATTCTTCAGTGTAGGAATAAAAAAGTTTTGAGGAGTTTATTTTTTCAGAGGTTTAGTGTCACTGTTCTTGCTGGGTTGATAATCCTAATGGGTTATGTTTGGACTGCTTCCAAATTCTAATTTTGGAAATTGAATTGTTTTAGTGATTAAACAAAGTAACTGAGGGCATCACCCTATTAAATAAGATATTTCATGCATGTGATTAATTGTAATCTCAATGTAAATCGTTTTGATTTAGAGATTAATGTTGATTCTTTGCTTCAAATTTACTGTCCATTTGTTTCCTTAATTAAAATTAAAGGTAGAAGACAGATAGCAGAAGAACCTCTTCAGGATGTTGATGTTCACTTTGTTAAATAGAACATTTTTCATTAGGAGGCTCAGAAGTAATAGGCTTGCTATAACTATATTAGCCCTCAGACAATAGTGGATAGATTGTATGGGTTTTCTATTGCTGGCTAAGCTTGTCATGCTTCAGATCACTTAAAAAATATTGGTAGCTGATCTTCTGGCTTGAATGCAGTCTTTTTCAAAATTAAAAGGTAGTCTTTGAAAAATAGCTTCCTGCTTTTTAGAGAGGAAATTTCTCCATCATGCTGCTTGGAGAGAGTGCATTTAAAATTATATCATGTTCCCAAGTCAAAAGAAAAGAGCATATGGGGGGGTAGAGGGAATGCCTCTTATTCCCCATCACTTACTTTCACACAGGGCTTCTATACCTGGTCCTGGTCCAAATGGATCCAATATCAAGTTTAATAAATGGTTATCTTTTCATTAACTAAATCCACTGGAGTGTATTAATGCAGAGTCAGAAACAGTACAAGTATTAACGCAATACTTGTACTCCCACTATGTGTTAAGCAAAATGCTGCCTCTGTGCCCATGCAACGCTTTATAATACACAAAGAAGCCACAGAAAGGATTTGTTGAGTTCATGCAGTGAAAATATAGAAAGGTAACAATGTTATAAGCTTTTTAGTGCAAGGACATTGGGCTTTTCATGGCAATTCACGTTACTGATAAAGCTACAAAGTTGCTTTGTATTAATTAGGTATGTCATGATACAACACGATGATCTCAATTCATCTTAATAAGAATGCAAATTATTGCCACAGCAAAGCATTATTGAAAATCATTTGAGATCAAATCATGACAAGCTGTGCCCATACGTCACCACTGTGGTGCCTGGTTGGGGCTTACAGGAGCAACATCTCATGCTTGATTTCTAGAAGATCTTGAGATAGATTTATTGAACTCCAAAGATGGAGGAAACATGAAAAAAGTAGTCTCCCAGAGTGCAATCAAGTCCACTGAAGTTGTCCTTGGTGGAAATCTGCTGCTTTTTTTTCCTTGCTGTTCCTTCCTAAAATCTGGTTTGTATGTCTTGTGAAGGAAATGAAAACTTGTCTGCCCTTGAATGTGTAGATCACCTGCCCTGTAGTATAGCAGAAATCACTTGTCTGATGTTTACAGCCTTTTTTTTTGAGCCCAAATCCTTTGCTCTGCCTTCTACTGCTGTTGAGGTGATATGATGAGAGCTGCCCTCCTTGCAGAGCTCCTGGTGATCAGTTGGGATCAAGCTGTATCCAGTTCTAAGCTTCTGGTGCTGGTGTTTGTGAGCTACAGCTTTAATGAAATAACATTGTTTTCCCAAGAAAAGGAAAATTTATTAAATATAAAGAGACTACAGTTACCATTTCAGCAGCAACAGTTTAAAATGTAAAATTTTATTCAACTGTGAGTAGTTAAAACCTCAGTGCTGGTGCATTCCTGGGTTTACCCATGCAGTGAGCATTGTTAATCATGTTGAAAGCATAAACCTGGTCTAGTATTTCTACCTACTAGAGTGGAAATGTATTTCTCTTATGAAAACATTTAAGCTAGTGTTAGTGTAGGGAAAATTCTCCGTAATTTTCACTTTCCAAAGAGTTTAATGTTTGTTTAAGGAGGATTTTCAGGAATCCTCCCACACTGGGCATGCAGTGCATCACCATAACACATAACTGTACATCAGATTAACAGCAGCTTCTGCTGTCTCAAAATACACTTTCTCACATGTCCCATATGACTAACTTGGTTTAGAGATCTGTTACTGGTCGTAGTTTACTTCCAACACTGTTTAAAATTCCCTTTGTTTTGCAGATGTGCA
>JAJPCS010000263.1:128495-144514 GCA_021164005.1 Willisornis vidua nigrigula | reverse complement strand
TTTCCTCCCCTCCCCTCCCTTTCCCTCTTTCCCTCTTTCCCTCTTTCCCTCCCCTCCCTTCCCTTCCCTTCCCCTCCCTCTCAGCCACACCTGGCAGAGATGAACTCAGGTGAGCCGCACACAGGGGCCGCTCCCCTCACCTGGGCAGGTGAGGACTTGCTGTCAGACCTCCTGGCTGGGATGGTTTTGCAGCCCCAAGTCTCCCTCCTGGCTGCCACACACGCCCCGCCATGAGCAGCCTGTGGCATCCCAGAGCAGGGCCATGCCAGGGAGCCTCGCTGGGAGGGCACAAACCCTCCGGGTTGGGCGGGAATCAGCAGCTTTGTTGGCGATGGCTCCTCACTGGTTGCTCTGGGAAGTCTTGCCCTTGGCTTTTCTTTGAGATGTGCCATCTGCAGCTCAGGCTCCTGCTCAGACCACGCACCTCGTGGTGCTGGAGGAGGCCTGGAGAGTCAGACACGTTTCCTTGGAGGGAGGTAAAACACTCAACTCCTGTTTTGTGGAGACAGATGGAATTCCTGCGTTTCTGCCCCAGTGTGAGGACACCCTTGCAGGGTGAGGGGTGGGACAGCAGAGCTGTGTGCTGTGTCCAGGAATCCCCACAGCAGTGGTGCCCCATCCTGGGGCAGCTCTGGGGGCTGAGGGACTGCTCCCTGCACGCACTGGTGCCTTTGGTGAAGTTCCCACTTTCCCTGCACTCACACGCCAGTGGGAAGTGGCCTGGACTGATGGATTTTTCCCTTTATGCCATCTGTAACAGCACAGAGCATTTGCACCAGGTGTTATTGCAGAACAGCTCACTCTGCAACACTGAAATGACCCATTTCCCTCTGTGGGTGAGACCTGAAGGTACCAGCTGCATTCAGTGAGATTATGTTACAGCCCCTTCCAGCTGTTCTCCAAAATGCTGTGAAAACCACTTCTAACAGTGCTCAGCTCCACACTCACAATGCTCTGTACCCCTTAGTGACACTCTGCTTTGTGACAACATCTGCCATGAGCCCTTGCAGGGGCTGCAGTGGCACAGCCAAGAGCTTCACCCTTCTCTCCAACACAAAGATTTCCTAACCAACAGCATCAATTGGCTTCCCCTCTCCCCTTTCCCATTTGCAACCACAGCACAACCATCCCTGCAGCTGGACCAGCAACTTGGACAAATTCCCCTTTGGAAAGGACTGAATGCAGTGGGAGCTGGTTTTATTCCTGCTGCCGGTTCAGCACAATTTGGCAGCTGGAAAGGAGGAAGAGAAGCTGGTGCTGCATGACAGAGCTTTCCACAGTCAGCATCCCTGCAGCAGCATTCAAATAGAGGAGTTTATTCAGCAGGAGTTATGTAAGCTCAGAGATGGTTACCAAAGGTGGCAAATATGAGGGTAGACAACTAAGTTTCCTTGGATATTGGGATTTAGTCACACTGCTGGAAGCTGAGTGGGTTGATCAACCTCTTGCTGTGGTTCCTTTGCCCATCATGGGTTCTCCTGCAGCAGCTCCTCAGGGGTTATCTGTGCACAGTCAGCCAAGCAGGACCCTCTGGGCTGACACCTCCTGGTCCCCAGGCTCCATCCCGTGGTTCCTGCAGCTCACACGTGTCCCCCAGGCTCCATCCCATGGTTCCTGCAGCTCACATGTGTTCCTCAGGCTCCATCCTGTGGTTCCTGCAGCTCACACGTGTCCCCCAGGCACTCAGGCTCCATCCCCTGGTTCCTGCAGCTCACACGTGTCCCCCAGGCTCCATCCCATGGTTCCTGCAGCTCACATGTGTTCCTCAGGCTCCATCCTGTGGTTCCTGCAGCTCACACGTGTCCCCCAGGCTCCATCCCGTGGTTCCTGCAGCTCACACGTGTCCCCCAAGCTCCATCCCATGGTTCCTGCAGCTCCCACGTGTCCCACAGGCACTCAGAGCCCCTGCAGCTTCTCCCTCTCAGCGTGCAGGGTCTTGTGCAAACTCCGCGTTGGCACCTCATGAAAAGCCAGTGCTGTGCAAAGAGCTGCTGTTCCTGCTGACTCTGCTTGGCTGCAGATGCTTCTGGCTGGCCCAGGACCAGGGAGCAGCTTCCAGGCCAACACCTTCCAAAGAACAGGAAAGGCTGAGCTGTCCCTGCCACCACTGGCAGAGCAGGGACCTCAGGGCACTTGCAGCTGTGACACCTCCCAGTGGCTTCACCCCCAACCCAACTCCAGCCTTGCAGCATCTCACACCACGTGTGGACCACCAGCTCTCCTTAAGGTGCTGCATCTGAGGGCACAAAAGCTTCAGGGGGCCAAGCATGACAGGTGGACTAAGAGCTCCTCTGCTCTGCTGACACCACAACCAGCTTCAGGTCCCTCTGCACACACAACTCCTGCTGGACGAAATGCAGCAGGAACAATCACAGCCACCCTTTGGCAACCAGAGGCCAACATCTGAAAACTGGCTTTAATGTTTTCAGGCTGCTCAGTGACTTAAGGGGACTTTTTAGAGGTCCTGTTTTTCCTTTGTCGGTAAAAACAGTCTGTAGGGTTGGAACCAAAAGCTCTGTGGGTCACAGCAATGGCTGGTGTAAATTAGTACTGGCTTAAACCTGCCTTGTACACACTAAAAACTGTCTCTGCAGAGAAATCCCTTCTCCTGAGCCTCTGCCACGTGGGCTCTTGGGTTACCACCTCCTGCTCCTGATTTCAGGCAAAGAAATTCCCAGGAGCAGGACACAATGATCCTGACAGGTCCCTTCTGACCCAGCATATTCTACGATTCTGTGGAAATATTCTTGCACACACCAAGGCCTGAGGCTTTTCCAGAAACTGAGGTGAAACCTGGACATGTTGACACAGGCAGATGGAGTGCAGTGTCTGGTCTTGGTGAGTTCCCTGCCCTCCTTCACAGGGATGGCTGATCCTTTTATCAGAACAATTTCCTAGAAAGAAACCAGCCTGAAGTTAAGCACACACCTGGAAATGTGCTGTTTGGCTGCTTCAGCTTTGGGGAAATTTTTAGCAACAAACAGGGATGAAAAGATGTGTCTGCTCCTCCTCTGACACTGCCCCAGCCTCGGCCTGAGAGCTCCCAGCAGGGAAAATGGTTCTAAAGCTGCTCTTCCCTGATGGGCTGCACTGACTCCCTGCTGTGTCCAGGAGTCTGAACACAAGATGTGTTTAAACAGAATCAAGACTCGGAGAAAACAACCCCACACACCCCAACCCTGTAGTATTCTTGGTGGAAATCTCTCCTCCCTGCTGAGGCTTTGCTGTAATGGTAGGTTGGAGTAACCACAGCTCTTCCCTCCTCACTCACACCAAATAAGGATCCCTCAACTCTCATTCCCACAGCAACCTTTGTAACTCAACAATTCCCTTTTCTGTTTCATACACCTTACAGGTTTTTTGTATTTTATTAACCTTCAGAGGAAACAGGTTACAAAGATCTTCCAGGACCAGGGGCTGCATCCTGAGGAGCCACAACTGCCTGCAAACCTGTGCTGATCTAGAAGGCAGCTGGAAAACACCCACATCTTGGTACAGCTGCAGGTAAGCACAAGGCCTGTGGCAAAGAGCACGAGGGGAACCCAGGAAGGATTCAGGAGTTCTGCTCCTTGCAGTGACAGTTGTGGGAAGCTGAGGCTCAAGGTGACACACTCAGAGCTGGAGACCTCAAGCTCTCATGTATGAACTGCTCACCTCATCCCACCTGCAGCTCCCCAGAACCCCAAAGCTGCCAAGCTTCACACCCACCTTTGGGTAATTCTGAAAAAACCCACCTGCCAAGTCCCTTCCTGGCCTTTGCAGGGCACTGACAGGGAACTTCTCACCCCTGCAACATCTCACATTAAAGGCTTCAACAAGGAGGGGAGAGACTTTCTCACCTCTCCTCTACCCACTGACTCTTGGTTCCCATTCCCTCCATCCAGTGGTTTCCCAACTCTTCCAGCCAGGAGGTTCAAGCTCCCCAGGCAGATTTCCCTGCCCTGACACACTTCTATTCACAGGGCTGTTCAAAGGCTCTCAGCAAGTTCTTCCTTTCCAAACTGAGGCAACGGACGGATAAATCACAGTCCTAGCACAGCTCTCACTCCCAGCAGGCTCTGCCCATCCTGGCAGGAATTCCATCCCACACCAACCCTGCAAATACTCAGCCTCATTTACATACAAACTCTCATCCATTTAATTCAACTATTTAACTGCTACAAACCACCGTGTATGGCTCAAAAACTGCCTTTTGGAAGAACAGCACCCACACAACTTTCTGTGGAGGTTGAACAGGCACACCTGGAGCTCCTTTGGGTGGGAGCTCTGTGGGGCTGAGCCTTTTGGAGATCCTTTGGGCCCATTCAAACCTCTGGGCCCAGCTCTGGGGCACTGATGTGGTACACACAGATACATGTATGTGAGAATATTTTTTCTTTTCTTTCTTTTTTTTTTTTTAACAAAACATCAGAGAAAAGTGTTTTATTGTTACTAAAAAAAAATAACCAAACAATGCTCTAGTGTTTTAGGCCATGGATTCTCTAGCTCAGATTCATGGCGTGGAACACATAAACAGGGCAAGTGTCTCGTGGACATCTCCCCTCCAGCCACAACCAGGCACCTCCTCCCTTCCCTGTGGTGATCAAATCACATCCTCAGGCAAGTACAGCAATTGTTTAACATGTAAAAGTAAGATTAGGAAAGTAATGTATTTGTAGCCTTTTTTTTCCTTGTTTTTTTTTCCTTTTTTTTAAAAAAAGAAGTGATTTAGCAGCTGGAAAGAGAAAGTCAGCATGACATGAGCAGCCGGTGCTGCACCGATCCCCAGCAGGTGCTCCACAGGGTGCACGTGGCCCACGGACCGCAGTTCCCAAACAAACCACACTCGGGGCTTCGCCGGCACTGCAGAGTGTCCCATGGCAGGTGCTTGGCACAGTGAGAGCCAGCAGGGCATCTTTGGTGGTTGAGCACAGGCACAGGAGCCCTCCCGTGCTGGTCTGGGGCAGCCCCACGGTGGTGGATCCCTCTGTGTCCGTGGGCTCGGTGCTCCCGCAACGCGACGGCCGCCGGATCCATCGCCGGGGTGGGCACTAGCACGGTGTGGGCAGTGGCTCGGGGTGGGCACCAGCACAGGGTGGACACCAGCACAGGGTGGGCACCAGCACAGGGTGGGCACCATGGCACTCCTCCGCCTCCTCCTGTGCCCACCCTGCCGTGTCCCTCCGGTGGGCACAGCTGGCGACGGGCGGTGACGGCGGCGAAGGGCGAAGGGCTGTCTGTCTGTTGGGTCTCTGCTCACACAGCCGAGACCTCCAGAGCTCCCACGATCCCAAGTCCCCGCAGGAATCCACTGATCCACGGCACAGGAGAGACACAACACTGCGCTGGGAGCGGGCACTGCCTGCCCCAGGCACCGCCAGCCTCGGGCACCAAACACCCCACTGCTCCCCGCCAGTGAGTTCTCTGGGCACAACAGGTCTCCCAAGCAGCAACCCCTTTTTTTTTTTTAACTTTTCCTATTTTTTTTTAAACAATTGCTCTCACCCCTCATTTTTGGTAGCCACACAGACAGACACACACTTTATGTACAGCTGGGCCCGAGGACCTCCGGCAGGCCCAGGAAGCACTGCCAGGATGGTGCACACATTCAGCAGCTGTCAAAGGAGAAGTCGTTTTACTTTCTTTTAAACTTGCAATGTTTGTCTTTATTTTGTTCTTTATATTTTGAAAGTGAAAAGAAATAGTATTGAGTCAATTTCTTTTTTTCTCTTTTTTTTTTTTTTTAAATATTTGTTCTATGTATTTACAAGCCTTAAAGTTGCTCTAAAGTTTCTCAGAGTATCACTAGTATTTTTCCCCGGGGTTGCACTGGGTTCAATGAGTTATTTTCGGAGCCTTCTGGTCCGCAGCCGTTTTCTCAAATGCATTTCCTTCCGATCCAAGGTTATGTATGGTTTGATTACTATTTTCTTTTTAAATTTCTGAAGCAAGCTGAGAGGCAGGCAGAAAAATCTGATGACAATTCCAAAAAAAAAAGGAAATAATAAAAAAAAAATTGATCTTGTCCTCGTCTAGCTCACCCCAACCCCCTTGAAAGTTTTGTCTACTTGTCATGCTTTGAAACAAAACTGAGGTGCGTATGAAGGGGAGGGAAATTTATTTCTCTGCTTTTGTTCTATTATACAATTTGTTTACAGAAACTGCAAATTCAAAAATTACACTGGCATTTGCAGTCCTTAAAATAATAAATTAAAAGTTTCCAACCTTTCTCTTTTTTTTCCTTTTTTTTTGCTAAACAGGTTTGTGTGTTTTCCTAAGTATGAGTCCTTGTCAAAAAAAGAAAAAGATTAAAACAGAAAATATTTTCTATAAATAATACAGGTATTTTGGTTTAGTGCTCCCGCCCTCAGGTTTGAAGTTTACTTTTTGTGGTTTGTTGTGGTTTTTTTTCAAGTACCTTTTTGCCTCCATGATCACCTCGGTGTTTATCGGGTTGTTTGTTACCTCTCCCACTCCTGCGTGTGGGGGGCAAGGGGGGTCTGCGAGAGAGAATTGGCCTTGCTGCACTGTGATTGGCGAAGACGTGAAACTTTTTAAAAAAATACTTAAATTGTTTCTTTTTTTTCTTGTTTTTTTTTTGTTTGTTTTTTGTTTTTTGTTTGCTTTTTTAATGTTTTAAATCTGTATTTTAAGTTCTAGTTATCCTCCGACTCCTCCTCGGCCTCCCGCAGCCAGGTGAAGAACGCCGTGACGGATTTCAGCGCCACCCCCTTCCCGTTCTGCTCCGCGGGGTCTTTGCTGCTCTCCCACTTGTAGAAGGCGTCCTCCGAAATCACCTCCTCGTCGTACAGGCAGTCGAAAAACATCCGCAACAGATCTGAGGGGAGAGGGGACAGCACGGAGGGGTCAGGACACGGCACGGAGGGGACAGGACACGGCACGGAGGGGTCAGGGGATGGCACAGTGGGGTCAGGGGACAGGGGACAGCACAGAGGGGTCAGGGGATGGCACAGCAGCACAGGGCGGTCAGGGGATGGCACAGTGGCACAGAGGTGTCAGGGAACAGGGGACAGCACAGAGGGGTCAGGGGCACAGCGGCACAGAGGGGTCAGGGGATGGGACAGTGGCACAGAGGGGTCATGGGATGGGACAGTGGCACAGAGGCATCAGGGGATGGCACAGAGGGGTCAGGGGACAGGACAGCGGCACAGAGGGGACAGGACAGCAGCACAGCGGGGACAGGACAGTGGCACAGAGGGGTAAGGGGATGGCACACAGGCACAGAGGGGACAGGACAGCGGCACTGGCACCCGCAGGGACCAACATGCCCGCCTGCACCCAAGGGGCTCTCACTCAGTTCCTGCTCCCTGGCTGCTCCCACTGACTGAGGGGGAATGGGGACCCAGCTGGTGCTGCCCGAGAGCAGCAGCCTCTGTGGGGATGAGTTACCCATGACCCCTGTGTTGTGCAGAACCCAGAGCAGCCCATCCCCTCTGGACACACTGCCTGGCTCCCCTCCCACCCCCCATTTCTGTGCCTCAGCAGGGGGGATGATGCCCAACTAACTCTGTAAAGGGCACTAAGGATGATCAGATCAGATGTTTTGGGGCACTCTGATTTTGTGCTGCAGATTCCCTGGGAATGCCGATTTCTTTGGCACATCCCTCTCCCCCTGTCCCACAAGAGTTTTCTGCAGTGTCTCTGGGATAAGACTCATTAGTTCCCCACCTCATTTTATTCCCTCCAAGCCCACAGACATCAGTGGAACAGCATTGCAATGACAATGTCCAGGCACTGTGAACTCCTCAGATTGCTTTTTACTGCTCTGTTTAACCTCAACCCAGGTTTGTCCTTCCTTCTGCACAGCTGCTTACAGGAGCAACCACGACAAGAGGCAGCCTCCAGCCAAGCATTTGGGAACCTGCACTGCTCTAAAAGCTGGACTCTGGACAAGCTGAACCCACCACATGCTACTTTCATCATCTGCTACATCAGGTAAGGAAAATCACACCCTCTTCCAGCCCCTACTCCCACAGAAACTCCCTTTCCTTACACTGTCAGGGCTCAAACCCTCAGCACAAAGGCAACACTTACTAGGAGGTTGATCAAGTTTTACTATTGATGCTTGTAGTGCATAAAGTGCTTGTAGTTCCTTCTCTGTGTCTGAGTCCAGGTACTTGAGTAAGATGGGCACTCTCTGCTTGATGACAGCAGTGTCCACTCGGAAGCTGGAGGAGTCCACTGTGGGCAGGAGAGAACAGGGTCAGGCTGGCACACAGCACCAGGGTCAGGCTGGCACACAGCACCAGGGACAGGCTGGCACACAGCACCAGGGTCAGGTCATTTGCAGCCCTCACTTACTCAAACAGCCATCACAAACACAGCAGAGTGGAGAGAAAAGGAAGGTAAGAAACAGCAGGAAGTAGTGGATTTTTTCTGGAAGTCTTGGCCTTCCAGTTCCCCAAACTGCAGCATCTGCTGAGCCAGGCCCCAAACACACACACACCAGAACCAAACCTTACTTTGCAGGGCAAACTGTGTTTTCACAGGCAACTGGGTTTACAAGTTTAGAGAGTTTTTAGAAAATTCTTTTTTTTTTTCTAAAAATACCAGGGCAGAAACAGAATCATAAGCTGCACATGACAAAGGCATCAGGAATAACACAGAATATGCACTAGAAATCCATCAGCAACACAGGTAAATTATTCAGCAGCTTTTAAGGGGACTTGGTGATCTTGTGGGTCCCTTCCAGCTTGGACTGCTCTGTGGTCCTGTGGGTCTCAAGTACATCATGCAGCACAATTAAGTGATATTTTGAAAACAAAAAGAATAAAAACTCGATTAGAAGCAAGGCCAGAATTTAAACCTGAGGATGATGTTCCTGAAACACGTCAGGGAACATTTAACCACTGGAAATCAAATCCCTGTGAACAGCAGGTGGCATGAGCAGGTTCTGTTCTCGGGGAGAGGAAGGAGCTGGGCTGTCCCTCCCTCCCGCAGCAGAGTCCAGCCCATTCCCCACCCCCAGCCCCTCCCAGCTCAGAGCAGGACCAGGCGCTTTCCAAGCACCACTTTTTGCTTTGCCAGATGCCAACAGTGAAGTTAAAGCAAACCAAGTGAACTGAGCAGATGTTTCTGGCCTTTCCAAAACTGAAACTCTGGATGTAAAACTATTAATTACAGGCCTGAGCTGCAGGTTGGCTCCTTCCTGCTGCCCACGCTGGCCCTTGGAGCTGCGCTGGTGGAGCACCCACGTGGAGAGCTGACACAGGAGGGGAAATGCTCATTATCTGAGTAATGTCTCAGTCATTTCCACCTTCTCCAGGAAGATCAATGAGCCACCTGGCAGTACCCAGGGCTGTCTGAAACACCTGCTGACACAAGGGCACTGGGACACACCAGTGTGTGGGAACAACGGGGAAAGGACACCCCTGGGCAGAACTCAGTGTGCTGGAACATCCTTGGTGTGGGATAAAACAAAGCCCTGGGGAGGGAAAGGTGAGAGAAACCCGAAAAATATCAATTAATTCTTTGCATGTGTGGCCTGTGTGGTGTTTACACTGCAAGTTACTCACCTATAATAGCTGCTTTACAAACTGCTGTCATTAAAGCTCTAAGGAATGTAGGTGAACTCATCTGGCTCTCATCCAGATTAGCCTGAAATCAAGAGTAAATGGATTAGCCTGAAATCAAGAGTAAATGGGCCAGACAAAACACGCGGCTGCAGCAGAGCCTCCACTTCCAGACTCTGCTGCTGGACCTGGCAGCAAGGCCAAGCTCAGCAGCAGCTGCTGCAGCACAAACCCAGCTCCTCCCTGCAGACACTCAGCTTTCCCACTCACTCCGTGAAACTCCCCAGGGACTCAGCAGGCCCCACCAGTTCCCCCGGGATCAAAGCACCGTTTAACACCTCCCACCAGGAGCTGTTTGTGTGCAGAACCAAAGGGCAGCGCTGGGCGCACAGCGCCCTCACACAGCTCCAAAGGGTTTCAGGCTTTTCCAACAAATATTCCTTGGGTGGAGATTTGTTTGCTTGGTAGAAGAAGCTCAGAGAATGGCTGTGGAACGTGTCCAAGGCTCCACAGAGCCTCTGGGTGATCCCAGACTTTCAGTGCTGCTGCTGTTCCACTCTGGACTCCTCAAACAGCAGTGGAAAAATGACATTTCTAAGACATTGCTCTGCCACTGAAATAACTGAACTGAAGCTGACCAAGATTTAGTGTGAGCACAGATCAAAATGCATCAGCTTGGGTAGAATTGCAGACAATAAATATCTGGCTTAAAGGATGCAGCCAGAGACAGAGGGCAAAGATCAGTGGGTTAAGAGGCCTTTTTCACCCCCTCTTATTTTCTCTTCCAGTGCCTGGCCCAGTGCACTGGGAAAGGTACAGGTGCTCTCAGTGACTGCCCAGATGTTCTTGCAGGGGGGGAATTTGCAGGTCATGTTGGAAAAAAGCAAGGAGAAACTTTCCCCCCTCTGTTTAGGGAAGGGAGAATGTAGCAGTGTATGGTCTAAAATGTACCAGGTGGAGGAAGCAGGTTAGTCAGTGTCAAAAGTCTACAGTATTTAAAAGGCAGTTACACAATTAATATGGTTAAAATTCTTCCTTCCTAAAGCTGACTCTGAAATAACTGGCTATATTTTAGATTTTAATTCTTTGGAATTGTTGATTGCACAGCCCAAATCCTCTCAGTGTCCTCTTCCCCAAGAGGAGCCCACAGAACTGCTCCTTCAGGACAGGAAATGAGCACAAAAAGCAGTGGAACAGTGTGCAGGGAGGGTGAAAATCTTTGTCTTTGTACCTCTACCCAGTCAAAGATTTGTTCATCATTCGCCTTGTCCTCAACTATGAGTTTTTCCAGCTGCTTGTTCAGCTCTTCTGCACAGAGTTCTTTCTCTGAAAGTGCTTCTGAGGAACTGGAACAGTCGGACTCTGTGAACTCCAACTTCTGCAACACCACAAGTGAGGGTGGGAATTAGTGACATGGACTTTCCTAGGCTGAATTACACCAGGCTGAGGCAGCAAACCACACCTCACTCTGCCTCCTGGCAACTTTCAGCTGCTCAGTTATTGCTCCAAGGACAGAAACTTTCTCTGCTCCAAAGGTCAGGAAGCATTTTACAAACAGGTGGGAATTACATTATGCAGCAGAGACAGCCAGGCAGCTCAGGCAGCCCCAGCCCCTCCCAGGTGGGCACATACAACAAAATCAGGTGCATGTGAAGCTGCAATGCAAGCCCAGAGCTGGCAGGGGCTCAAAGAGTGCAGCCAGTGCACCAATTCCTTGCAAACTGTGACAGCCCCCTCAGCAAGGCCCAGGCCATGGTGATCCACTTCATTTCCCACAATACAGGAGTTCTAAGGGCTGACACTGGGCAGGGGATCACTCTGAGCTCCAAAGGGAGACAAGACCTCCAGCACATCCTGAGGAGCAGCACCAGGAAGAGCTGAGGTGCCCCCATCAGTCCTGGCTCTCCCTGGATCATAATCCAAGGTGGGATGAGCGAGTGACTGCCACCATTTATTGTGGCCCTTCTGCAGACTGTCTGTCCTTGCTGCAAAACTCCTTTTCAGGGTTATTCCCCAGCTGGAGAAAGATCTCCCAGGAAGGCAGAAGATGGGAATGGAGGGGACAGGCCTGTCCTCCCTGTGCTCCAAAAGGAGGTGCTGAAACCACCCACCTCAGCCTGGGGACACTTCACCCCATGTCCCAGTACACAAGAAAGGGATGGAGGAGGATGAACAAACAGGGTCAAACCCATGATCTGAACTCACCTGTTCCGTGAGAAAGGTATGTACATCCTCCCCTTCGGGCAAGTAGTCCTTCCAACTGAGGCCAGACTCCCTCCATAAGGCTCCCACTTTCTTATGGCTCTGAAACACAAAGGGTTTGTTCACGTTACAGAGCTGGGGGACACCCAGAGCTCACACGAGCCGAGAGGTGCAGCTGTGCCAGAGGAACCCCGGCCCGTCCGGCCTCCAAACAACGCCCAGCAGTGAGTGCAACATCTGGAGATCCCGTGCAGGAGGAACCCATCACATGTGCAGCCCCCCTGAAGGGAATGCACATCTGGGCAGGTGGGCAAACACCTCGTGATGGGGGTAAACAAGGCACAGGTGACACGGGGGGTTGGCAGGAGCAGGACAGGCTGGCCCAGGCCCAGACATGGCGCTCGAGGGCCTGGGAGCTCCTCCTGGCCGACCCAACTCACAGCCCTGTCCCAGCAGGGCACCAGCAAAGCAGCTCCTCTGAGAAAACCTCATCTATGTGGCTGTTTGGTGGGCACAGACCAGGCCTCAGAGCCAGGTACAAAATCCCAGAGTCTCTCCTCGATTCCAAGAATTTATGCAAACCTTGGGAAATGCCTTTGAGCACAGAGAGCTCAGCCTTGCACAGCCTCTCATGTCACACTGACCTTCCAGGCCCTGCCTCAGAGGGCACACACACAGTTCTGACAAGAATAAAAATGCTGAGAATAACCAGCTCTTTTCACTGAGATGCTCTGCCAGAATTTTATCCTACAGCACCTGCACACTGCCCAGCCCAAGCCAAGCACTGATAAACTCAGCCTGATTTTCAGTTTACAAACCAGATTACAGTTTTCAGTTTACAAAGCAGGTTGTTAAGAGCCAACTGTGCACAGTTCCTGCTCTGATCATCAGGATCTGGATTAGACGACTGGGGTTACACTGAAATCCTCCAGTCCAAGTCTTGGCCTGGACAAGGTCAGATAAGAAGCTGTGGCAGAAACAGAAACCCCAGGCTGTGCTTCCACCCCCAGAGCACAGCAGCTCCTCTTTCACAGAGTAAGAAAAAATAAATGGAAGTTGACTGTCCAAACAAGACTGGAATATATAAATAAAAAGTCACTCTTTGCACTGTTAGACTGAAATGCTCCTGGAACACTCAACCCTACTTGAATGCATGCTCGAAAAAATAAAAGAGAGGCAAGTGAGGGATTTTACAGGGTTGAAAATAGACACTCTCCAAAGTGAAGGATTTTGTTGGATTAAAAAAAAATAGACAAAAATGGAGGCAAGAATTATAGGGAAACCACCAAACTGGTTGGACACACAGCTGTGAGGTGTGTGAGAGCTCTCGGAGCCACAGGGTGAGGAGGTGCCACTGCCCCTGGTGACGGGTGAACCTCAAGAGTCGGCAGGTTTAGTTTGGATAAACAGCCGAGTCTGAGCCAGCGGGAGCTCATCCGAACCCTGAGAACCTCTCGCTCTCTCGCCAGATTCCCGGCACTTGCTGCTTCTGGTCAGCCCAGAAATCCCTTGAGCATGTCCCTCTTGCAGCATTTCAGCACTCTGAGCTTCTGGGAGAAGCCAAGTGCAAAGGCACCTGCAAAAGGGAAAAGTCGGGAGAAAACAAAACGTTAACTCGGCTTTTTGGAACCTCTCCAGGCTTGGTTGGGAGCTGGGGGTGCACAGGCAGTTTCCCAAGTTATGTGGACTGGCTGGCCCATCCCTAAATGTCTCCAGGTGGGAATTGTGTAGGATTCATGCATGAACATGAGCACGTTGCATCCAGCCCCTCCCAGGGGCACCTGGACACTCACCATTTGTTTGCATAGAAGGTGCAAGATTTCAGCAAGCAAGACGCCGGCTCTTCCCACAGGAAGCAAAGGTTTGCTAAATTCTCTAGAATGAAAGGAAACCAGGCATTGATTTGTCAGAATTCCTGTTTTGGATCCAAGGCAAAGGTTAGTGATCAAACCGAGGCAGGAAATCACCTGTAACTTCTGTCAGGGAGGAGGTTTCAACAGGCCAAAGCACTTTGTGATGCAGTGACCTTGTCACAACAGGGCTAATTACAGAGACTTTAATCTCACATCAAAAAATACATTATATTTATTGTCAAATCCCTCAGTTTTGTGGGATGCTGCTTTCCCTTTTTGGGGAAAAGGGTGTTACTTTCTTAATACACTGGTGGTTACAGGGAAAGGGAACCATCCAACTGGCTTCTGGTTATCCCCAAAAACATAAGGACATGCACAAAACACAGGAATTTTGGTCCTGGGAATGGTTTCTAGACTTACAGGCAGGTTTTTTGCCTGATTAAGACAGGTGGTAGAATCACAGAATCTCAGAATGGTTTGGGTTGGAGGGACCGTAAAAGTCCATCCAGTTCCACCTCCTCCCATGGGCAGGGACACCTCTCCCTGTCCCAGGTGGCTCCAACCCCTGTCTAGCCTGGCCTTGGACACTCCCAGGGATGGGGCAGCCACAGCTTCTCTGCCCAACCTGTGCCAGGGCCTGCCCACCCTCCCAGCCAGGAATTCCTTCCCAATATCCCAGCTACCCCTGCCCTCCTTCCGCTCCTGCTCTGAGCCACACACACATCCCTGTGTTATGCCTCGCTCTCTTCAATTCCCAGCCCCTCTGTGCTCCCAAACAACTTCACTGTACAACACTGGGGTAACTTTTCACCTCAGCTGACACAGCCAGGGCTGAGGCAGATTTAGGATAAAAACCTTCCCCGGGGTGGAAGCCCCAAGGTCCCTTCCCAGCACAGCTCAGGCTGATGCCGATCCCGACCGATGTTCCACAGGCTTTGCATCAACTCCCAGGGCAAGCTGAGCCTCTGTCCTTGCTCATCCTTTACCTCCTGCCAGGAAAACCTCCAGCACAGCTGGGAGAGCATCACTTACTGTATAAGTTCTCTCATAGAGATTCCTCCTTCTTTTAACATGGGGGTCACCAGCTCAGCCAGGTACAACCAGATATGGGGTATATCGATGGCCATGTCGTCTGCCATCTCCAAGGTCTCTGAAAAGCTTTAAAAGGAGAAGGAAAAATGTAAAATACTCAATAAAATTTAACTGGAGACTTTTCCTGCAAAGCAAAGCTGCACTTTAAAAATCTTTTGTTATGGAAGAGAGGGGTGAGGAGAGAGAGGAGAACACAAAGGTAACAAAAATCCTATTGCCATTTCATGCTTTCAGTGCTTCCAAACTGCCAGGAGTGAATTTCTCCATGCAATGACATGGAGAATATGTGGAAAAAGCACCACCTTTTGTACAATCAGCAGATATATCCAAGAAAGCTCCATTTACAATATTCTTACATCCCATTACCAAATCTTTTGCTGACAAGTAACACTTGAAAAACTAAAAGCATTTTTGTCTATGAATATAAAGCACCAAGTAAATGGAGCTTTCTTAAAAATACCAAACCCCTTAAAAAACCCTTTTAGAGAAGGAAGTTCATCATAACAGAATTGCAAATGTAAGGTGAGCAGTGAGGTGTCTGTAAGTACATGAAACAGCACAAAAACGAGTCCAGTTTCCAACTGCAGCAGGAATTCCAAAACTGCTGCCCACTGAGACAGTTTCCAGAATGGCTCCAACCTCTTCTTTCTCACAAAACCCTTGGAGGAGCCTGGTACAAGATGATCCTTTTTCTGCTCTCCTGCCAGTTTTCATCGTGGTTCATTTGTCCCTTGAAAATTCAGGGGTCCAGTTTAGGGACTGTAAATGCACATTTTCCCTCGTGGTTCAAACCCAGGAAGCGCCTCCTTTGCTTCGTCCTTTGCCTCCTCTGCTGCTCCTGCAGCCCAGGCCTGTCCAAGCCTCTCTGCCAGAACTGGTTCCTGCTGTGCATCCCAGAGATGTGGCTGGGGCTGGTTCTCATCCCACTGCCCTCCTGTGTCAGGTGGGTCCTGGTGGTTCCAGGTGTTCTTCTCACCACCCCCAAGAACCACTTGCCCTTTCATCATCTTCAGGAGCCCTTTCATGTTGTTTGTGCCACATTCAGACCACACAGCCCACTGTTTCATTGTGATCCTCCTTACTTGGCATCCCAGGAAACACCAGCACAGCTTTAATCCCAATCCATTACCGAACTGCTGCATCCCTTCAGCAAGCCCCTCTCACCACGGTGTGGACACGACTGTACCTCCTGTGGATACAGATTTTTCCTGCTGTTCCACATGGTCCTGAGCTCAGGTTGCCTGAACTCTTCCTGTGAGTCCAGTGAAGTTTGGGGACAGACACGGGCACAGGGATGGATCCCTGTGGGAGCTGCACCAGGATGGCACAGGGACAGACATGGGCACAGGGATCCCTGTGG
>JAJPCS010000263.1:85208-110681 GCA_021164005.1 Willisornis vidua nigrigula | reverse complement strand
TCCCAGGGGGTGTCTGGCAGGTTGGGGACACCCCACACAATTCTGCATATCCCAGGGGGTGTGTGGCAGGTTGGGGACACCCCACACGTTTCTGCACAGCCCAGACCTGGCTCTCACTTGGTTACCAAAGGCTGTGGGGAAGGGTTTTTGGAAACACCCAAGTGCTTTTTTTCAAGTGAAACAGAGGCACAAAGCCCCTCCTGTCAGAAATGCTCTTCCTGATGCCAATTTAATCCATGAAATATAAATTAACAGGGAATGGCCTCTGTCTCTTTCAAGCACAGGTAACCAACTTCTCCTACATTCAGTTTAAGGCACCTGGTTTTTCCTGTCCAGGATGGTAATGAGGTCAACACCACCATTAGCTCCAAGAACAGAATTCCAGTGTCCTCCAAGACCATCCCAGCTTATCCTACAAATGACAAGCTTGGCCACCAAACACCTCCACCCAGGTGACAGTCCCATGGAGGAGAGGAGGGGGAGGAGGACAGAGGGAATTCAGATGGTGCTGGTTGGGCTGGGCAGGACCAGCTGAGGGGTTTTTACAGAGGAACCTCAGTCTCGGTGGTGTGAAAGGGGATGAAAAGCAAGTCCTGTCTGAAAGTGTGAGCTGTTTGCTTTAGGGTGGAGACAGGAATATTCCGGTAAAACAGCACTAGAAAATCAACCCTGGAAAAGAGGTAGTAGGTTGTCTGGTGTTCCCAGTTCAACATTCAGGACTGGCATTTAAACTCCAGGTCAAGAATAAACACATGAAAAACACCATCAAAGGCTGGGAAAGCTGGGATTCCAACTGGAATTCCTTGCCCTTTTCCACTGTGTGACTCAAGGGCGAAGGGGAATGACCATCCTCCCCCTGGTACAGGGTGTTGTGCCCCCAGATGTGCCCCCAAAGCTCTCACCTGGGTTTTGACATTTTCCGGGTCCTCGGTTTGGCTTTCCCTCTTCAGACTTGGCTTCCAGGCATTCTCTGCCTTCTTCAGGTGCACATCCTCCTTCACACACACAGTGATGATCTTCCTGGGTTCCCTCCTCTGGCCTGGCTGAGATCTCCTCGGTCCAACATTCAACAACTAGGACAAAAACAGTCCTTGTTATATCCCCTTTTAAGCTCACTCCTGGTTACCACGCTCCGGGGACGACTGACGGCTCTGCCGACCACCAGCACCTCCTCTGCACTCTGAGCAGCCTCTCCAACCCCCCCCACTGCTCCAGGTTGGGCAGAGGGGATGTGGGCACACCAAACACGTTTCTCCTGGGCAGCTTTTCCCACACCAGCCACAGGACGACGCTGCCCACGTGACGCGGCGACGCTCCGGACATGGTTACAGCGGGACAGGACGGACCCCAACGGGTCAGAACGGCCTCTGGACGGAGGAACTGCAGAACTGACGCACCACAGCCATTGTGGGGAAGGATGAAGTCCCTACAGGTGTATTTGGAACGTGCCATCCCAGGCAATTAGACAATGATCAATCAGCATTCCTGTATCCTCTGACAGAAACAGAAAGTATTACTGGCCATTGCTTCCAACAGAGCCATCCTGAGATGGGAACTACACAGAACACACTGGAGGAGCATCAGGGCAGCTCCTGCCCTGTGGAAATATGGATCCTGACAGAGGTAGGACAAACCCTGTGTGGTTCACAGAAGAAAGGGCGAGATGGTGCTTTGAAACTGCCCCAAGTGCCTCTGCAGTCCTGTGGAATGTGATGCTCCTCCCAGAGAAATCAGGCACAACATCTGCCACAACTGGGGAATTTTTCACCAGTTGTACAAGTGGTAGAGCACAAAGCACCCCCAAGCCCCCTCCCTCATCATCATCTGGGGGGTTCTCATTAAGGACTAAAGGTACCAGGTGCTGTCAGGATGTTGTTCTCCCCCCACATTCCTTAGATTTCTGAGCGCGTTTATCACAAATGTCCCACCTCAAAGCACCACAGAACTCCCTTCTCTAAGCTGGCACTGCCCCCAGCAGTGACCCATCTCCTCAGAGGGCACAGGCAGCTTCTCCTGAGAAGGTGCCATTCCAAACACTGCTTTGCTCAGCAAAGGGGTTCAACAGCACCAGAGAGGCCAAACCATCACTGTTATTCCAAGAGCTTCACTGAACAGCAGGAAAAGGCTCTTGGCTGGTGCCTTTTATGTCACAGATCAGCCCCCAAAAAGCAAAATCCTCCTTAAAGGCAGGAGTGGGATCTGTGAATGGAATCACTTGCCTTTGACAAGGTGAATGTGTGCACAGGAACAGGATCAGTGGCACTGCTGGAGCTCCTGGTTGGGCCTCCTTATGGGACGATGCCAACAGAGGGAGATGCCACAAGACAACACCCTCGTGCTCCATGTGCCAGGGTGGTGCCTGGGATGGGGCTCTGGGAGCAGCCTGGCAGTGTGGTGCCCACCAGCCAGCACAGCCCTGCTCAGGTCCCCTGGCACCCCCAGGAATGACCAGCAGAACATTCACACTCCTTGAGGCACAGGCCATAATTCACAGCATCGTTAAGGTCGGGAAAAACCTCCAAGATCATCAAATCCAACTCCCAACTGCCTGGAATGCAACCACCCAGCTGATGGCTCCTGAGAAATCCCCAGGAATGGGACAGTGAGGACAGTGAGCCTTTGCCACCGTTTGTGTGTCAGACACATCCCTAAAGCAGCACCAGTCCCTCCCCAGGGCCCCTCTCTGCTCCCACCCCAGCCCTGGACGGACACGGGTGCGGCGCAGCAAAGCCTGATGGCAGTGACACCTTCCAGAGCCACCTGTGGAGTGTCACCTTCCAGAGCCACCTGTGGAGTGTCACCTTCCACAGCCACCTTTGCAGTGACACCTTCCAGAGCCACCTCTGCAGTGACACCTTCCACAACCACCTCCGCAGTGACACCTTCCCTTCCAGAGCCACCTCTGCAGTGACACCTTCCACACATTCTGCTGCCCAGGTTCTGACCACACTGTCCACGTGGAGAGAAGGAACTTCCCCCTCCAGCTGGAAAACCAGGAATGCCACAGCAGCTCATCACACACCTCCTGCCCCGCAGAGGGCTCGGAAACCAGAGCCAGGTTGGCAGAGCACCCTGAAAATCCAAACTTTGGGCTCACTCTCCCCAGGAATGGGGCAAAGCCAAGGGGGGGGGACCTGCAGCCACCCCCTGTCCTGCACAGAGGCAGCTCTGGCTGAAGGAACTTCCAGCTGTGCCGGGGCCGTGATGGGGACGGAGCCGCAGCAGCCGGAGCCTCCTCAGGGACAGGTCCATGGGAATGTCCACGCTCAGAGCACACAGCCCTCCCTGAGGGAGGTGACAGGAAAGCTGAGGGAGGCCCCTGTGCATCTCCTGAGTGCCACCTGACACGTGCCACCACCTCCTCTGGGCTCAGACCCTTCAGCACATCAACAGAGCAAAGACTTTCTTCAGGCTGTATTTTTTTAATAGCTGTGAATAAATTCGGCTCGAACTGTGTGATCAGGTTTGAAATCAGTGAACAGAAGCTTCCTTTGAACGTGCAATAAAATAATAGATGGATCAGACTTCTAAGAGAAGAAAATCTGAGATTTTTGGATTTACACGGCAGCGCATTCAAGGGGTGCCTGGCCCAGGCCTGGCCTCCTGTACTCCAGGACAAGCAAATGATGATTGTTCTGGGGCTCCTGCACTGGGAGAACCTTTTGCACCAGTGGCACGGAGCAGTTACCAGGTGTTCTTGCATTAATCTGCAGTGTTTGTCCCCTGGATGAAGAGGGGGAAAGGAAAGCAGAAGGAAAAGGGATGAGGCTCCTGCAGAGGAGCCACAGACTCAGCACAGCCTGACCTGGAGCTCCCACTCAGGCCACAAGTCACAGAAATGTCTCAGAACACCCAAGGAACGAAGAACCAGTTCTGTCTCTCCAAGAGGCTTTGAATGCAGAAGGTGCAATTGAGCTTCAGTGCTGGGAGAGGCTCTGCCTTCCCAGAAGCACAAGAACTGAGGTGACTTGAGTTCCCACCACCTCTCGGGAAGGACACACCGACTCATCTGCGATGGGGATGGACCCGTCCCCTCCATCCCTGTCCCTCTGCCTGCATCCCCTCCCCCGACATCCCCCCTGCAGCAGGGAAGCTTTGGAGCTGGATCCTGCTCCTGAGCAACTCCATCCCTTTGTGCCACCCAGGGTGACACTGGTTAGTGCCAAAAACACTCACACAACACGTTGAAGCGAAAAGAAGGAGAAATAAAGACACAAGCCAAGGAAGCAACACAAAGGAGTCCCAGCGTGCTGGGAGCTGGTTAGCTGAGCTGCTCCCCGTTACTGGGGGCAAGGAGGAGGCAGTGGGTTGGATGGATCATGGGCATGGCCTTGCAGAGGTGGGATGGCCAGGGACAGGCAGCACACGCAGGGTTTGCCATGCCAGGGATCGTTGGGGGCCGTGGGGGCTGCGAGCCCTCCGGTCCTGGGCTGGTTGAAGGAGGCCACGTCCAGCTGTCCTCAGAGCAGGCAGGGAGGGCTCTGCTCTGCCAAGGCGATGTGGGATGTATGTTATGTGCCGAATGCTCCAAATGAAGGGGGTAAGCGGCACTTACCTGTTCTCCCCCTTTCCACAGGTCTGCAAAGTGCAGACCCTCGCGGATCCCGCTCGGGCCAACGTCCCAGCATGCCCTCAGCTGGTGATGTCCCACCCACCACTGAAGACTGCCTAGAGGGGTACAATGCAAGTCTGGTTTCGGTTTTTTTTTAAACAAGGTTGCACCTTTTTGTAAAGTTTTCTGCCAGTCGTTCTTTATCAACAACAGTGGGCGTGGGGGGAAAAGGCAACTCTACAAAAAGGTGCAAAGGCCGAGGGGAGAGGGGGGGATTTGGCTTACCCCTATTGGCAGGTTCCTCAGTGGTGGGTGAGGCGAGACCAAGAGAGGGCATGCTGGGGGCCCACACCGAGCCAGGGAGGGCAATCCAGGGGTGCTCTGCACTTTGCAGGCCTGCGGAGAGAGAAAGAGCAACAGCCCCATTACCGCGCCGCCGCCGAGTGGCTCGCGACGCTCCGACACGGCCTGTGGGTCCCAGCGGGGGCACCTCGGCAGGGTCTGTGCACCAGGTGGTGCTCCAAGAGGAACTGCAGCACTGAGGCTGCTCCAAGACGTGGATGTGAACCCTGGAATGTGGCACCGACCATGAGGCTGCTCCCAAACCAGAGATGTGACACCCTGAACCAAAATCACTGGGTTTGGCTCCTGGAAACCTGCACACCTGGAGGTCAGAGCAGAAACCTGCACACTTGCAGGTCAGAGCAGAAACCTGCACACCTGGAGGTCAGAGCAGAAACCTGCACACTTGGAGGTCAGGGTGATTCAGGGAACTCTTCTGAGACCAGCAGGTTTGAAGACCAACGATGGTTGTGCCACTGACACATCTGGATGGAGACACCGGATGTATCGTAAGAGATGGAAATCAATGATTGCCCCAATGGAGTCAGTGTCCAGGCCCAGGGGGGCACATGCTGGGGGCACCTGTGCCCCAAGAAAGGAGATGGAAAAGGCAAGAGTGAAGAACTCAGGGATTTCAGGGTGTGGGCAAAGACAGACACAGGGAAAAGAAGAGGAGGTGGCAGAAAAGGCAAGAAAAAACAGGATGAAGTGACCAAAGCAAAGCAACATGTGGAGGCACAGACAAAGCAGGAACACACAGTGCCTGTGCAGTTCAGTGTCAGTAACACCTGTTTGCTCTGCTGAGTGTTCTGCAGCACAGCCCCCCCATGACACGCAGGCGACGGGTCGTGGTGCGACGGTGGCACGACGGCACTGGAGACTGACGGGTCCTGGGGTGGAAACCCCTCCCACAGGCAGGAGGGCAAGGACATCAACCCCACCCCACCAACACGTACCACTGACAAACCTTCACAACAGTCTCTGATTTGCCTACACTTTTCCAGCCAAGCAAACCTCAGCCCTGCACTCCTCCTGCCCAAACCAGAGCGGCGGCAGAGCCCCGAAAGCCTCAGGATGGACTCCATCAGTGTTAGGACCAGCTTTTAGATTAGCAAGTTGGGGTGAACTCACACTTCCAGACACGTTCCTTCCCCCAGGGGCTTGCCTCCCAAAGTCAGCAAAGGCTGGAGTGAAGTCTGGGCCTCGGGGCAGGATCCGAGGGTCCAGCGTCCGCAGCGGCAGCTTGGGCTGGTTCACCTGCAGGGGCAGAGCACAGACAGGGCAGGGCCCTCAGGGTGCTGAGCTGCCAGGGGTCATGCCACCCACACCCAGCTCTGCCAAACCACAACAGCCTTATTTAACACCCAAATTAAAGCTTTTAATGAACCGTGACAGTGTTACGCATAAATAAGTGTTTAATTTAAAATCCATCTTCTGCAGGTGACTGTTGAGCAAACAGGTGGAGTTCAGAAACATTTCAAGGCTGAGCAGGAGCTGTGGAGGATAAAATCACAGCAACAGGGGCTTGTCTTGGTTCAGGACCACAAAGCTGCCACCTTCCCTCAAATCAATGGCTTGTGGGCTAAAAAGGCTCATGGGCACCCGAGCCAAGGAACTCAAACACAGAGCAGTGAGAAGCAACCACAGGGAACTGGGAGGTGGGTGAAATAATTTGGGGAATAAAGTTGTGTTTTCCAATTGGCCTGGGTATGAAGCTCAGAGTGGAAATGTTTCTGTACTCGAGGATAACCTGTATCCCTGAACCCCAAGAGTGAGTTCAGTGGTTCATCAAACCCACTGAGCCTCCCCGTTCTCAGGAGGGCAGGACAAGGCCTCGGTGGCAGCACCGACATCCCAAGTGCTTCCCCAAGCCCAGACCTCCAGCAGACACAGTCAGCTCTGGCACGAGCCTTTGGAGAAATTCCAGAGCTGCCCGAGAATTGAGGTCTTAAAGATCTATTAGATCAGCTCATAAACATGACACAACTGCTTCACATCAAAAAAAGGGTTTGCCCAACAGCCTCTCTCTGCTTTTCACAGCACTTACAGAAGGCCCTGCCTGTCCTCTGGCCTTGTCTGGATCCTCACTCTTCATGGCTGCATCATTTCACATTTTAGTAACAGCCTGGCATGACTTAATCTCACTTGGTTAAAACTTGGCTGTAATAATTCCAAGGTTCAGGGGTTCAATCCCCCGTGTGGGCCATTGACTTGAGAGTTGGACTCGATGATCCTTGTGGGTACCTCCCAACTCAGAATAGTCTGGGATTCTGTGAATCCAGATAAAGACCACTAAAAACGCTTCAGTTTTAACCCCTGTGCCCATTCACGAGGCACCAACACCTCCACTCACAGGTTTTGTGTGTGCCCAACTCTTTGCCCTTCCCACCTGTTATGGCTTTAGCTGGTGTAGGCCTAAGTTTAGGCTTTAGATTTCAGAGTAGGCCTAAAATTATCAGCTGACACTCCTGGCCAATGCTATTCCATACCATATTCTGACATCATCTCAAAATATAAACGCCGGTGTGGGAGTGGCTTGGGCAGTTCCTCCAAGCTGTGGTCCCAAGAGGACAGACTGTGCCATCCCAGAAGGGATGGGGAGGCCCAGGCCCAGCCCCAGCTCACCACCATGTTATCTTGGGGAAGTAAAATGTTTCTTCTTAGTCTTACTCTCTGCTTGAGTCTGTCCCTCTGGGGATTGAGTTGTCTGGAATGATTTGTAGCTAAAATAGTGGGATTTGTGTTCAATGGGGACTTACTTTTTTTGTTCTTTTTAACTTGTGGAAGTGTGTGTTATATTGTAGTTTACTTTCAATTTTCTCTTTTCTGTATAAATGTATGTAATTAGTATAAGTTTAACCCTGTTTTGAGTTTCCAGGTGTTTTTCCTTTCTCCCTTTCCTCACTGGGGGGAGGGAGGCTCTGACACTGCATTGGGCAGTTGGCATTTTGCCAGCTCAAGGCAAGGGGGTGGATTCTCTGACCCTGGAGGTTTTTAAGGTGAGACTGGACATGGCACTGAGTGCCCTGATCTGGTAATCAAAGCGGGATTGGATCAAGGGTTGGACTTGATGATCTCAGAGGTCTCTTCCAACCCAACTGATTCTATAATTTTGTGATTCTAAGACACCACGCACAGCCTGCATGGGAGCAGTGCCGGCCCAGAGGCTGAGCTGGGATGCCCCTGCCCCTGCCATAGAATGGATTGGGTTGGAAAAGCCCTCCGAGATCATCAAGTCCAACCCTTGGTCCAACTCCAGTCCCTTTACCAGATCATGGCACTCAGTGCCACGGCCAAGCTCAGCTTAAAAACCTCCAGGGACGGGGAATCCACCCCCTCTCTGGGCAGCCCATTCCAATCCCTGAGCACTCTCTCTGCAAAGAAGTTTTTCCTGATCTCCAACTTGAATTTCCCCTGGCAGAGCTTGAGCCCATCGTGCCCCCTTGTCCTATTGCTGAGTGCCTGGGAGAAGAGACCAACCCCCACCTGGGCAGAACTTCCCTTCAGGCAGTTCCAGACAGTGCTGAGGTCACCTCTGAGCCTCCTCTTCTCCAGGCTGAACACCCCCAGCTCCCTCAGCCTCTCCCCACAGCACTTGTGCTCCAGTCCCTTCTCCAGCCTCATTGCTCTTCTCACTTGGGTTGGAAGAGACCTCAGATTATCAAATCCAACCCTTGATCCAACCCCACTGTGATCACCAGCCCTGGGCACTCTGTGCCCTGGGCTGGTGATCACAGTGGGGTTGGATCAAGACATGATTGGATCAGGACATGGTGGATTCTCTGTCCGTGGAGGTGTTTAAGAGGACACTCAGTGCCACATCCAGTCCCTTCTCCAGCCTCGTTGCTCTTCTCTGGCCCCGCTCCAGCCCCTCAATCTCTTGCCTGAACTGAGGGGCCCAGAACTGAACACAACACTCAAGGTGTGGCCTCCCCAAGGCAGAGTCCAGGGGAAGGGTCACTGCCCTGGCCCTGCTGGCCACGCTGTTTTGGATCCAGGCCAGGATCCCACTGGCCTCACGTACCTGTTTGATGGGCTCTCCCCTCACCTTGTCGAGCACCACGTCGCTGATGGGCGGCAGCCCCTCGGGTCGCTGCACACAGGCCGGCAGAAACTGGATGTCCAGCAGGAACTCGCGGTCGTACTGCTTCTTGCCCTCGGGGTCCAGGGGCTTCCACTGCTCTATAGGGAGAGGAAGGCCCTGAGACCCCCAGCACACACACCCAGGAGTGGCTCAGGTACATCCAAAGGGAGGAGCTGCCTGGGAGATCAGCTCAGTTGGTTCAAACTTGGCTGTAGTAATGCCAAGGTCATGGGTTCAATCCCCTGTGTGGGCCATTGACTCAAGAGCTGGACTCAATGATCCTTGTGGGTCCCTCCCAACTCAGAATAGTCTGGGATTCTGTGAAACTGGTATTTGTTTTTGCTTTGAGGAGGTGACTTCACGTGGCACTGAAGGGACACGAACAGACCCAGGCCCAGAGATCAGACATGGACATGGTCACTAATTCCAGTTCTAACCCACATGTCTAACTCTGGTTTCCACTCCTCTGTGGGATATGATGAAACAGGGGCAATTTGGGGGAAATTGTAGAAGTTGAAGTGGTTGGTTTGGTGTAAAAGGGAGTGATAACACAGAGTCAAGGAGAGCAGTACCTGGAACAAAAATATCCCCTGAAAATGTGAAAATATGGAGCTGGGAACAGCCCAGGCTGGAGACAACAGGGCAAAGAGAGCAAACACAACCACAGGCCACAATCTCAGAATTCCAACTTTCCACCCATTTTTTGCAGGGCTTTCTGGGTGTGGAGGGTCCTGCCTGGTGCAAATCCAAACACAAACCTACAAGGAAAATCAGCATCTGGTGGTGCCTGGAGATGGGATTTTCAGCAGTGGCCACACAGTTTGTTGGAAACTGGGGAGGAAAACACGTTTTGTCTGAAGGAAAACATCTGTGGGAGGTGCTGCCTGTGGATCTCACTGATGTCAGAGGGCTCAGCTTTTATGCAGCCCTTCAGGTATTTTTTATTTCTTTATTCCACTCCTTGACCAGCAGCTTTGGCTCTCTGGGATCTCACCATCCACATCCCACAGAGGCCACAAACAGGGGCTCATTCCAGCATTTGAGTAACTGGGAATGAAAATACACAGAACTAATCCCAAATTGTGGCTCTTTGAGGAGCTTTGTTTCTGCAGAGCTGTGGGACAGGGGGTGCAGAGGGGTTTGCCTGACTCGCTGCATCCCAGCCCAACTCCTGCCCATGTATCATCCCAGCCACAAACAGCTTGGATGGAGTTTCCTTCTCCTGGAAAGCTCTCAGTGAGCTGTTTCAACATGAAGAGCAGCTGGGCAGTGTCACAGGAAGGATCCCCAATGTGGGGAGAGACCAGGATCAAACACCCCAATCCTCCAAAAGGCAAAAATTCCCCTTTTCAGAAAGAGCAGAGCTGAAATTAAGGATTATTGCACAAGTCCAGCATGTGTTGCTTTCCCAGGATTGATCCAACCCCTCCAGCTGAGTGAAAGGACATCCAGATCCACCTGGGATTGTTCTGACTGCATCAATTATGGATTAACTTCAGGGGGTGCTTGGCTGATGAGCTGCTCAGGTACCCTGAGTGTGCTGAATTACCAGGAGGCCTCTGGGTTTCCTTCTGATGATACAATTGACCTGAATTAATAAAATCAAAGCCACTGAGGTCTTTGTCAGAACAAAGTGGTGCAGAAATAACCACCCTGGTGCATCCCCTGCTGCTGCTGCTGCTCCCTGTCCAGTGCCTTGTTCACCAAGTGCTTCCTTATTGCTACTAAACTCTTCAGTTTCTGGGCTCCTAAATAATAACTAATTTATCTGGAAGGAGCTTCACCTGAATAAGAAATGGCTTAAAAATTGGCAGCAACTGAGTCTTAAGTCTCTCTTAATGAGGTGAATTAACTGAGGTTCAGGTCTATAAATTAAGTATCTTCATAATTAACAGAACACCCCCCAGATCCACTACAGCCTGATCGGTGGGATTGAGCTGGACAGTGCCTGGATTGGACACCACAAACTGGTTCTCTTCCTTACTCTTCTAGAAATGCAAAGATCCCTGCACCTGTTCACGCAGGAAATGAAATCTTTGGGAACACACATCTTCACAGAACACACATATTCACCTTTAGGACCAAGGAGCACTTCCCCATCTCTGATTTTGAGGTGCATCAGTTCCTGGGGAATTTCTTGGGTGGTTCTCAGGCACCAACCCCCACTGCACTGAAAATCCACACCCACACCACACTCACAGAACCAGGAGTTTCTCTTCTCCTCATCCCAACCAGCAAGACAAAACCCCTTTTCCCCTTGTGCTCCCCCAGGTCTCTCTCTCAGGGGCTGCTGCTCGGAGGGTTCTGGCAGGGCTGGGCTGGGCTGGGCCACCGAACCCCCTTCCAGCCCCACTGGGGCCACCTTCCATCCATTCACAGGGACGACACAGGAAGTGTCCCAGGGAGGCAGAAGGGCCATTCTGCCCCAGACGGGCAGGAGTGAGCAGGGCTTACCTGGCTTGTACTGGTAGCCGGGCCCCTCCGCGGCGCTGTCGGTGCCGCCGGTGCCGCTGTCGGTGCTGTCGCCCTCGGCGCCGCTCTCGGCCCCGTTCCGCACGGGCTCTGCCTCCTGCTCCCCGTTCTCCTCCACGGCCTTGGCTGCTGCCCTGGGCTCGGGGGGCTCCCTGTCCAGCTGAGCCCCAGGGCTCACCTTCTCCTGCTCAGATTCAAGTACTTTGTCCCCTGAAGGTTCCTCCTGCTCCGTGGGCTGCGGCACCGAGGGAAGCAGAGGCCGCGTTACAAACACCCCGACACGCTCAACGTGCACCAAATGGCCCTTCCATGAGCCACGAGGCATCTCTGGGTGCAGCAGGAACACAAAGGCACCTCCCCAGGAATGGGGAACACCACGCAGAGCCACTGGGTGGTTTCTGCCTCCTTCCCATGGATAACCCACCAATAATTAACAACTGGAAAGACTCAGCTGCCCAGGAACCCCTCTGGGATTGGGGGGAAGGAACTGTCAAGCCATGAGAGATCCCAGCCTGGAAGACAACTGCTTTCCTCCTCCCCTACCACCTGTGGTAAAGGGATGGTGAAGGGATGGTGAAGGGCTTGTTGTGGGGGATCCTTCCATTAAATGCCTGTTGTTAACTGGAGCAGATCCCACTACAGAAGTTAAAGTGAGGTACAGACACAATTCCCGCATCTTGGTTTCCAGAAAAAAAACACTACGAGTGTCCCTGGCTCTTCATTTCAGAGCTCTCCAAGAGAAAAGCACTGAGAGTGTCCCTGGCTGTTCATTCCAGAGCTCTCCAAGGGCTCAGCCTGACTGTGCACTCAGCTGCAGGAGGTACCTGAACATGATCCCCCTGGGAGAGTTCCCAGCACATGCAGGCCCTGAGCAC
Organism: Willisornis vidua nigrigula; assembly: GCA_021164005.1. Lineage (NCBI taxonomy): Eukaryota > Metazoa > Chordata > Aves > Passeriformes > Thamnophilidae > Willisornis > Willisornis vidua. The sequence continues at coordinate 98,356 of JAJPCS010000263.1, read as the reverse complement.
AGGAACACCTTCACTGAGGAGGCTCCTGACCCCTCTGCCTCCCTGCCTAAGGCACCACATCCTAAAATGCCTTTGGCAGATTTTTAAAGGGAATTCTCTGATATCTTTGCACTGGTGGAACTTGGGAGTGGGGCAGGAGACAGGACTCCTCTGAGGGAGGATGGGGAACCTGGGAGGATGGAGTTGCTGGGGCAGCCCCAGTGATGCCCTGGGCAATCCTCTGCCCCAGGTCTGGCCTAGAGCCGTTTTTATCTCTGCACTGGGCAGTCTGAACTTCCACTTTTTGATTCTTTTACTCCTACTCTGATCAGTTCTGACCCCAGCCTGACCCAGGACATTAAACAAGGAGCTCTTTCCTGAGATAACCCAACCAGACCAAGGGGACATTTTCTTTACTCATTTAAATCACTCCTGACGTGGTTTTCCCTGAGAACTTCCACATTCTGCTTTCTCAGCTCCTCCATCAGCTGATCACCAGGAAAACCAACTTCTGGCCATGCCATCCGTGTGCAGAAGAACCTGCCCAGTGCCAGGATGGTGGCCTGGGACCCACTCACCCCCCCCCCGGAGGGACAGCAGGGACGAGCTCCTGAGTGTTGGGAGCCTGGTGGAAGCCCAGTGGGACCTTCTAGTGGAAGGTGTCCCTGCCCATGGCAGGGGGTGGAGACTGGATGGGCTTTAAGGTCCCTTCAACCCAAACCATGCTGGGATTCTGAGTCATTAAATCAGGCAAAACCAAAGCAAACTGAAGAGCTTTAACAGGGAACAAACTAAAACCTCTTATCCAAAGGATGCTGAGGAACATCAAAGTTCCCCCCCCAACTCTGCTCCGGATGCTGAGACAAGCAGGAAGCCACATCTCCCCAGTGCAGGGCCAAGGGAGCCCCAGCCCCAGTGGGTGTGGGTCAGGCAGCACCAGGACCCCTCTCACCTCTGCCTCTGCCTCCTCCTCGCTGCCTTGGCTCTGCTCTTTTGGTTTCTTCCAGGTCTTTGGTGCAGTTACAGCTGGTTGGGCTGCAATGGAATTGTGTATCTGTTAAACACGGAGCTGCCCCTGCCCTGGGGATGTTCCTGCCCCTCTGGGGGACAGAGAGTGTGGTAGACACAGCCCTGAGCTGGGCCCAGCCTGGCTGGACCCTCTGGGTTCCAATGCAGTGACAACAACCATTAGAAGGGCATTAAAACACAGGAATTGTTCTCCAAGTTGCTCATTCGAGCTCCAGCTGGCACTTGGAGTGGCAGGAGGTCACTGCCAGTGGCACAAGGATCGTGCAGGGCAGCAGGAAACCTTTGGGAAGTCAAGGGGTTTAAACATCAGGTCCTGGCTGGGAGGGGAGGTTGTTCTCAACATGTTGGTCTCAAGAATTATTACAAGAATTATCAGATCATTGTAGTAGTAAACATAAACAGGCCAAAATTTCCAGTATCTCATCCAAAAGGACAACTCCTCCAATCCTGTCTCGAGCTGGATTTATGTTTCAATTTAAAAGCAGGTTCACAACTGCACCATTAATTACCTCCCTGCCTGACTGAGCCAAAGGAAACACCACAGAATATTCCCCAAATCAGCACTGATTTACTCCAATCACTTCCCCCCCAGAGGGTAAAAGAAACCACACAATGCATTAAGGACACAAACCCATTAATCCAATCTGCTCCTGATTTGCAGCAAGTGCTCCCAGCTCTGGTGGGATCCCAACCACACATGCCCAGTTAACAATCCATGGGGCTGATTTCATGACTCAAGTTTAGTGCAAACACATTTCCAGCTCCAGCCTTTGCTTTCCAGCAGAAACTGTGGAAAATCCCAGCGTGCATTTCCTTTATCACCACAAGACACAGTTTTGAAAGGCTCTTCAGGACGGATAAATTAGAAAAATTAGTAACAGCCAACTTTGTTCCTAAGGGCAAGGAGGAAATGGGATTTGTGGCATTCCCACTACCCCAAAAGATACCCATGAGCCTTGGTGGCTTCTCCAGGTGTCTCCCTGTGTGCAGGGTGACCATGGACCTGCAGACACCTGAGAATTCCCATGGGAATCTCCACAGCCCACACGGCCACCCTGCCCCAAAGCACAACAGAGCTACCAGCACCAATGAGGGATCTTTACCTTCATGAACACCCTGAAAGCAAGGGGCAATTAAAAAAAAAGTCTTATTTCAATATTCCAACACCCTGAAGGTGAAGGTCAGTTAAAAAAAAAGTCTTATTTCAATATTCCAAGCCCATCTGGTTGTTCAGAGCTGGTGGTTCGTGAGGAGCCGTAAAACCCTCCGTGTCTCCCACGCTCCGAGTCCTGCACGTTCCATCCGTCACAGCTCCCTGTGGAGAGGCCTTGAGAGCCCCAGCAGGACCCCCCAACTTCTGGGGCTCCAAGGAGGGGAGAGGAAGGGCCAGGCAGGCCTGGATTGCACCAGGGCTTTGCCTCGTGCCACCAAGGAAGGCTCCGGTGCCTCGGCAGGGACAGCCCAGCTGTTCCCACCATCCTGGGCAGGACCAGGTGGGGATTCCTGGGATGCAGCAGGGCATGGATCCAAGTGGGCTCCACAGTTCCCTCCACCACAAAACCTGCTAAAACTCAGTGGAAAGGGAGCGTTTCGGCACAGCCAATCTGCTGGTCCCAGGCTGGACATCAGGGCTGCTCCTCTGGTGACAATTCCAGGGATTCTCCAAGGAGGGGTCACAGTGACAGCCCCAACAGTGTCACAGCCAAGCCACTGACCTGGTTAACCCCCCAGAGAGTCTCCCTGACAGGATTTCCCTCCCCTCAAGCTCAGCCATGGGAACCCCTCCTGGTGTAAAACAACATTCCATTCTGAATCACACACCAGTGAGCTCTGGGGTCACCACCTGGGGCTGGCAGAGGCCTGGGGGGTTCCTTCTCCTGCTGGCAGATGTTTGATGTTATTCCTGCTCAAGAATACATTTTTTCCACCCTTTTTTGGGAAAAGAAACCTCCACAGAGGCTGAGATCCTGCCAAGCCTCCTGAAGGAGTCTTGCCTTAAATCCCAACAATCCCATCAGGCTGAGGGTGGAGCTGCCTGGGGAGGATCTCCAGAGATCCCTGGAGATGCTGCTCCATTTCTCCCTCCTTGAAACAGCAGACTGCAGGTTCCTGTTCTCCTGAGATCTTGTCTCTGCTGCAGGAACAGACCCAAAGGAGAATTCACATCAGGGTGTGCTCAGGAAACAAGGTGAGTTCAAGTGCTGACCCTCCACCACCCAAATCCCAGAGGACAATGGTGTTATCCATGTGGAAATGGAGTTCCAGCTGTGAGGCACTCCCAGAGCCACAGGAAAATCCAAGGGAGTGTGTCCAGCCTGGCTCTTGGCACGGGAAGTCTCCACACACTTCTGTCTTCCTCTCAATTCTGTCTCCCAAGGTGAGCAACTTCAGGTGCACTCCAACAGTTCAATTCCTGCCTAAATCCAGGGCCATTCCTGCAGCATTTCCACTTCCAGACCCTGGATCTGGCCCATTAAGTCACTTCACTCCACTGGAGAAGCAACACCAGCAAACCCAACCCACACTCTGAGCTCCTCCTTCTCTCTGCTCACAAACACAAGGAGTGACAAGAGGGATCTGCTTTAGGCCTGAAGGGGAACAAACCCCCATTCCAGACCCCCCCAGCCAGCACTCCCAGTGGGAACAGTCCCACTGGGGGCTCAGCCCAGCAGGTCCTCAGCCCATCCTGCAGCTGCACCACGTTCCTCCAGGAACATCCTCCCCACAGGACTTCCCACCAGGGAGGGCACAGGACGCCCCTCCCCTCTGATGTGGTGCCAGCTGTGAAGACTCAATTAGTACCAGCTCTTGGAGTTTTACTTTTTTATCCAACATGCCACGAAAAACCAAAGCAAAGACCCACCATCACCTTCCAGCTCATGGGGAAGAAAATCTACTCCAGTGGCAGCACATCAAGGAAAAGGCAACTCCTGGTTAATGTTTCTCCTCCCCAGGTCTGGGTGCTGGAGATATTTCTCCAAGGTTTCTCCAAGTGCTGCCCAAGGTGGTTGTTACAGCCCTCAGAGCTCAGACATGTCAGGACTCACGTCCAGTTGGGCTCCTCTGGATTGGAAAATGTCTCCTACAAGAGATCTGCAAGAAACAGCCCTTGGAATTCCAGGTGTGTGCAGCTCCTTTGGCTTCCAGCATTCCAAGGAGCTCTGCCTGGGACACACACCAGGCTCTGGTTGTCCTCCCTGCTCCCATAACAGCTGTGACAATGGTGACATCCAAGGCCTCAGAGCTCTGGAAGCACCTTGGTCTGCAGAGATTCCACTCCACCAACACCATTTCTCCTGTTCTGATCCCTGAAAGTGCTGGTCCCTCCCTGCAGCTGCAGAATCACAGACTGTTCTGAGTTGGGAGGGACCCACAAGGATCATCGAGTCCAACTCTCAAGTCAATGGCCCACACAAGGGATTGAACCCATGACCTTGGCATCGTTACAACCAAGTTTTAACCAACTGAGCTGATCTCAGGAAACCCCAGAACGGGGTAACAAAAGCCAGTCCTTAGGAAGTTTTGGGTATCAATGGCAGGCAGAGCACCCAGTGCCTCTCCTGACAACAGTAATATCTGTATTTTCCTCCTTGCTGGGGGCATCACCAGGGATTCATTGTTTTCAAAGCCACCTGCTCTTCCCCCTTGCAGAGAACAGCTCTGCCCTTCCTGAAAACTCCAGGACATCGTTCCTGAGGAGGCAGGAACACACCCTGTGCCCCCAGCAGGGTGAAGGTGTCCCCTCCAGCCCCATGGTGGGTGAACGCTGGAACGTGGGCAGCAGCCAGAACTCGCCCCCTGGCACACGAGCCAGAACCCACCCCCTGGCACAAGAGCCAGAACCCACCCCCTGGCACAAGAAACAGAACCCACCAGCTGGCACAAGAGCCAGAAAGCACCACCTGCAACAACAGCCAGAACCCCCCACCTGGCACAAGAGCCAGAAACCCCCATGTGGCACAGGAACCAGAACCCACCGCCTGGCACGAGAGCCAGAACCCCCGCCCCGGCACAAGAGCCAGAACCCACCACCTGGTACAAGAACCAGAACCCCCCACCTGTCACAGGACCCAGAAGCCACCCCCTGGCTCAAGAATCTGCAGCTCCCAGAGGTTCAGGGCTCTGACATCTGGCAAATCCTCCCCCTTCCCACAGGGAAGCAGCACCAGTGGAGCTGAGGGAGGAGCAGAAGGAGGAGCTGGTGATGGGCAGACACCAGGACTGAGCCAAGACAACTGCAGGTGATCAGAGCAGGTCCAACACAGTGTGAAACACAACACGGGGCCCCTGGGGAACCCTCTGACCTTGAACATCTGACGGAGACCCCAGGCTGGGGGAAAAGAAAGAGCAGAAGTTCCCTGGACCCCTCCAGGCTCAGCCTCTCCTGCCAACACTGACACAGTCATTGTTTGAGCTGTGAAAAAGAACTGCTGGAGGACAAAGCCGTTAAAGGTGAATGTATTTTCTCTCTCTCCAGAGTCTGATGGAGCAAAAAATCCCAAGTGTTGTTTCTCTGCCAGGAGGTGTGTTCTGGAAAGCACTTGAGGAACAGGCAACTCACTTCATTCATCCCTGAAAAGGTGTTGCCTCCATCCCAGAACATGGGACAGAGCTGAGCACAGCCAGGCCTGGGGAGGGGGCTGAGGGGCTCACCCCAAAACCAGGCAGGGTGGAACATGGAAGGGCCAGGCAGGGGCAGCTGCTGCAGCAAGAGCTCATTGCAAGAGGTCAGTGGTGTCCCAGTGAGCTCCCTTCAAAGGGAAACCAGAGGGATGATTTGGGGCTGCTCTGAAACAAAAACTCAGTTCTGCTGAAAACCCCCAAGAAATATTGCTCAGTCTGAGAGCTCAGGCTGCAGCACGAGCTCAGGCAGCTTCCCTTCCCTCACCCCAGCCCCAGCCCAGCTCCGAGAGCATGGAAAACACTCCTGGCCTTCAGTCCAAGCCAAACACACCAACACAAGCCCTTCTCCCTGCTCCAGGATTTCCAAGGGGTATGGCAGAGATGCAGCTCCTTGTTCCTGAACTAACATGGTGTTATTTCCTCTCTCCAAGAAAGAACTGGAAGGTTATTTCTCCAATGAGGGCTGGCAGAGAAATGCAGCAGTTCTGCATCATTAAATCAGGGGGGAAGCACAAAAAGCCACTTGGAGAGCTTTCTGCTTTCCTTGAAGCTCTGAGCTTTTAATAGAAATCTGAGTTTCAAGTCATCTTTTACACGACTCGAGAACTGTTTCTCTCCCTGTTGCCAAAGCCAATGGCTTGGCTCGTGTGTGCTGGGGAGCCTTAATGACATTACAGCATTAAAATTAATCTGGTGCATAATTAAAAGCCCCAAACACTGTAAGTTAATTTTTTTGTAATTTAAAATCCAGGCCATTACAAAGCCAGCAATAACACCACAAGCTGGAACCTGCCTGTGCAAACCCTTATTTACAGAGTCCCTTTTCTCTCCTTTGTAAGGAAATTAATTTGGGTTATGAAGTAGCTCAGATTGAAAGAACAACAAGTGCCAGAGCAGGGAAATGACCTGAGTCAAATAAAAATAGAAGAAGATTAACAGGAAAAAACCCTGTGGCTGGTGTAGGGAAGGTTCTGATCTCCTCTAGATATTGGATTTTATTTAGGATCAGCATCAGCCTCAGCTCTGGATCTGAGTTAAAGCAGAGCAGAGCCCTGGGATGTGCTCAGGCCACTCCCCACCTAGGAGAGAATAAACTACAAAAAACCTGTTTTAAATGTTACTTCAAAAAACAAACAACAAGACCCCAAATCACAACTGACTTTCTGTCCTTTTTTCCAAACTCTGCCAAACTCCAAGGAATTTCAGTAACTCCCGAACAGGGTGTAGAAGGTGACAGGAAATGCTGTGACACTTCTGGGGGCAGAGCAGCCAGCTCTCCACCCCCACCAGCACACAGGGAACTGATTCATTTCTTTTCCACAGTTTCATCTCCAGGAATTCCTAAATAAGCCAGTTTTCCACAGAAAACGTGGCCAAGAAGACAAGAGTGGTGTGTTAACCCACTGAACACCACCCTGGGATGTGACAAGACTCAAACCAAAGGCAGGGGATGATGTGGAGAAACCAGCTGAGTTTTCAAAGGAGCTGCAGAAAATGCCATTTAGTGAATTTCAAACTGTAAACTGTAAAATTTCCTTTTAAAATTGTAAATCTGTAAACTGTAAGTTTTGTTCAGATGGTCCTTTTGCAAAGGAAAAGCAGAATCACTAAAAAAGGTTGGGCAGGTCAAGGTGTGTGACACTGCGTGTGACACTGGGGTGTGACACTGTGTGTGACTGGTGTGGGACACTGGTGTGAGACACGGGTGTGACACTGGTGTGAGACACTGGTGTGGGACACTGTGTGGGACACTTGGGTGTGACACTGTGTGTGACTGGTGTGGGACACTGGTGTGAGACACTGGTGTGGGACACTGTGTGTGACACTTGGGTGTGACACTGTGTGTGACTGGTGTGGGACACTGGTGTCAGACACGGGTGTGACCCTGGTGTGTGACACTGTGTGTGACACTGTGTGTGACTGCTGTGGGACACTGGTGTGACACTGAGGTGTGCCACTGGTGTGCCACTGTGTGTGACTGGTGCAGGACACTGAGGTCTGACATTGTTGTGATCTTGGTGTGGGACACTGGTGTGACTGGTGCAGGACACTGGTGTGACACTGGTGTGGTACACTGGGGTGTGACACTGATGTGACACACTGATGTGGGACACTGGGGTGACTGGTGTGACACACTGGTGTGACACAGTGTGTCCCTGGTGTGGGATACTGGTGTGACACTGGGGTGTGACACTGGTGTAACTGGTCTGTGACCCTGGTGTGACACTGGTCAGTGACACTGAGGTGTGACACTGGTGTGTGACTGGTGTGGGACACTGGTGTGACCCTGGTGTGACACTAGTCTGTGACACTGGGATGACAGTGGTCTGTGACACTGGTGTGACATTGCTGTGACACTGGTGTGACCCCGGTGTGACACTGTGTCTGACTGCTGTGGGACACTGGTGTGTGACACTGGTCAGTGACATTGGTGTGACACTGGTTGTTTGGGAGAGCTTTGATGGTCCATTTCATGTCCCCACATGTGGTGACACCATGACACATTTCTGTAGTTGGAAAAGACCCCACTCCAGCAGTTTTGGGAATTCCCTGGCTCAGGAGGTTCATCCCAAGGGCTTCAGGGCCCAGGTGTTTATCAGGCTCATCACAGTCCTTGGAGCAGCCACTCACTCCGGGGACAACAGGAATTGTGGCTGCCCCATCCCTGGAAGTGTCCAAGGCCACGCTGGACAGGGCTTGGAGCATCCTGGGACAGTGAGAGGTGTCCCTGCCCATGGCAGGGGTGGCACTGGGTGGGCTTTGAGGCTCCTCCCAACCCCAACCATTCCATGATTCCATGCAGAGCAGCATCCTCTGAACTCCCCTCCACAGTGACTGTGAGAGCAGAGCCCTTGTGGGTCACCCAAACCCCCCAGCCTGGGACACACCTCTGAGCCTGTGACCTCATGACCAATTAGAAGGGTTTTATCTCTGCAAACGAAGAGCACTGTTTGCAATCACAACAGTTACGCAGCACAATCAGACTTTTGCTTCTTCCTGTAGGAAGAAGAGCCCCAGAAGGCCCTTCCTTCCCCCTCCCCACCACCCCACAGAGCTCACCTGGGACAGGACTCTGGCTGGAGTTCACGCTCGGCTCCTCCGTGCTCTCCTCCAGCTGCCCATCGGCTTCTGCCTCTGCCTTCTCAGCATCTCTGCCCTCTTCACCCACTGCAGTCCTTGTGCTCTCCTGCCCTTCTGAATCCCCCTGGACAGCAGGGAGGGCACTCGGAGACGGCAGAGGAGGCGGTGAAGGAGCCGCGGAGGGAACAGCAGGCACGGCCAGAGGAGGAGGAGGAGGAGGAGGCGGAGAGGGCAGCGGAGAGGGAGCAGCAGGATGACTGCTGGGCAGAGTGCTGGGCACAGCACTGGGCAGAGTGCTGGGAATAGCACTGGGCAGAGTGCTGGGAATAGCACTGGGCAGAGCAATGGGCAGAGTGGTGGGAACAGCACCAGGAAGAGCACTGGGAAGAGCACTAGGAGATGATGGCACACGTTCCACTTCTGCCAGGGAAGCCTCGGGGGGCTCTGACTCCACAGTCAAGGGCACAGCTTCGGGCTGGGCTGTGTCTGCCCCACCTTGGGCAGCAGCTCCCGTGTCATCAGCAACGCTGCCGTCATTAATTACACTAATTGCGTCAGCAGTGGTGGTCGCCGTGGCATCACTGCAGGGCTCAGGGCACACCTCGGGGCACACCTGGGCACACACCTCGGGGCACACCTGTGCACAAACCTCGGGGCACACCTTGGGGCACACCTCGGCACACACCGTGGCACACACTGTGGCACACACTGCACCATGAGGCTCTTCTGTGCCTGCAGGCTCCACCGTGGCCGTGGCCGTGTCCGCACAGGGGGTGGCACTGGGGACAGGCACAGCCTCCTCGTGGGGAGAAGCCAGTTCATGTTTGTCCTCTGGCTCAGCAGGGGCTGTGCTGGGCACGGGCACAGTGGGAGCAGCCACAGTGGGAGCAGCTGTGGGAGCAGCCGTGGGAACAGCCGTGCCAGGAGCAGCCACACCAGGAGCCACCGGGAGCGGTGATGGAGCAGCAGCAACTTCTGGGAGGGTTTCCACAGGGGTGGAGGCCTCAGGTGTCTGGCCAGCCTGGTCTTTCTTCTCCCCAGCAGGTTCTGGTCTGAGGACTGGAGAAGATGGTTTTAATACTGGGTCTGGTTTTGGCTTCTCTTCTGGGAAAGGAGAATAAAAAGGCAACATTAGAAGGAGCAGGAGAACTCCACGTTCCAGCATGGTGTGGAGCCCTCGGGTCCCACCCCTGCCCTGTGCCAGGGAGCTCTGAGGAGACACCAGAGGCACCTGCAGCTCATCTGCCATGTGAAGGGGAAGTGCAGACATCAGAGCTGAGAACACAACCCCTGCCAGCCTGAGAAGAGAAGGATCTGGGGAGACTCTCTGTGGCCTTCCTGTGCCCAAAGGGGGCTTATGAGGAGAGGGAGAGTGACCTTTGACATGGGCAGAGAGTGACAGGATGAAGGGCAATAATTAGATGAAGTGTTAGAAAGAAATGTGCCAAAGCAAACCCCATAATACTGTGCCCAGAGAATAACCTTGTGCCCTGTGCTAATGCTGGGACCAGAAATGGACTTGGTGACCACCATGCAGCTCCCAGAGCTCTGCGGCAGCTCTGTGCTGCTTCCCACTTCTTTTCCACCCATCTTTTAGATCTTGCAGGAACACTAAACTCCCTCAGGACACTGTCACACCAGCAGAAACAATTCTGGAAAAGCCAGAGGCACAAACCCTGCTCTCCAGGTTAGGAAATCAAAGGCCACAACCAACCCCAAACCATCCGAATTCTGGTAGAACTGAACAGTTTGGCTTTACTTGGGCTCTTCAGCTCTGCTGGATTTCCATTTGGGGCTCATTTAACAGCTGGGCTGCAGGGACAGGGTTTTTGAAAGAGAACCAAAGGGTGTTCGAAGGAGAACCCATCTGAAACTGCCTGAAGCATTGAATCCCACCTTTAGGAATAGTTGGAGCAACCACAAACTCCACTGCCAGCCACGGGCAGTGGATCAGGGTCAAGGCAGTAATTTATCACCTCAATGAGGCACCAGGGAGATGGCCTGGGAGGGGATGACAAGTGAGCAAGGAGATGGGAGAGTATCCCAACAGTGCTGGAGATGGGCAGCGTCGGAGCTGGGCAGTGCCAGAGCTGGGCAGTGCCAGAGCTGGGCAGTGCCAGAGATGGGCAGTGCCGGAGATGGGCAGTGCCAGAGATGGGCAGTGCCAGAGATGGGCAGTGCCAGTGCCAGTGCCAGTGCCAGGCAGCAGCAGCAGCAGCAGCAGCAGCAGCAGCAGCAGCAGCAGCAGCCGCTGCCTCTGAGCTCAGCCCTCTGCATCTGAGGGACACCAAAGCCACCACCACCCTGCAGGTGACAGGGACCAAGATGCAGTCAGAGCACAGCCCCACTGCCAGTGGAGATGGGACCAGACCACCCCCAAAAGGTCCTTTTCCAGCCCTTTTCCAGCCCCCGCAACAGTTCAGAGCCATCCCTGGCCCAGGGAAACCCTCATGCCCACCCTGGGGCTGTGAAGGAGCAGCTCCTGCAGGCAGTGTTTGAGTGTGACCCCCCAGGGCCAGGATGGGCAGGGGGGCCCAGCAGGGACTGGGGACATCTGCACCATCAGAGAGCCTGGGACTGTCTTCTCCTGCTACAGCTCTACTTCTCTGGGGCTTGGCTTTCCTCTGGCAAACCTCTCTCAGGTGACAAGTGACAGGACAAGAGCAAACAGCCTCAAGCTGTGCCAGAGGAGGTTTGGATTGGATGTTAGGGGAAATTCCTTTTGGAAAGGGTGCTCAGGGACTGGAGGGGCTGCCAGAGTGGAATCACCATCCCTGGAGGTGTTCAAAAGCCAAGTGGATGTGGCACCTGGGGACATGACTGAGTGGTGGCACGTGGGGACATGGCTGAGTGGTGGCACGTGGGGACACGGCTGAGTGGTGGCACTTGGGGACATGGCTGAGTGGTGGCACGTGGGGACATGGCTGAGTGGTGGCTCATAGGGACATGGCTGAGTGTTGGCACTTGGGGACATGGCTGAGTGGTGGCCCTGGCAGTGCTGGGGGAAGGGTTGGACTCCATGACCCTGGAGGGCTTTTCCAACCTTCACAACTCCATGATCCTAAATGCAATAAAAGGTCTCAGCAGGCTCCAAGTTTGAGGGCAACGCTCAGGAGGAGCAGAGGGCACTTCCCAACTGCCCTGCACATGCTGCTCCAGGTGCAACCCTCGGAGAATGGGATGCCATGGATAAGCAGAGGCAAGGAGTGGGGTCAGCTCCATATGCCAACACCCAGCCCACTGACCCCACACCTGGGCACTCCTCTGGAGCCACAGCTTTGAATGGCTACAAAATTCCAGGGTGGGGGAGCCTTGGAATGCTCCATTGGCCCTCCTGGGACAGTTCAGAACAGTTTAAAGGATCTGCCTTCCAATGTCCATCACAGAATACCCTGGACTGGAAGGGACCCCCAGGATCCCCAACTCCAACTCCTGCACAGGACACCCCAAAATCCCACCCTGTGACTGAAACCATTGTCCAGGGAATTGTTTTTAAGGAACCTTTTCTGTTCCATCTGTGCCATTTTTACCAACATCAGCAAAACCTGCTCTGGGCTTTAGGAGTCCTTTGCACACCAGTGGGTTATTTCCTCATGGACACAGCCCATTCCTGCAGGACAGGACACAGGAGCAGCTCTGGGGGAGTCACAGGATACTCTGGGTCTGTGCCATCCCTGTGGCTGATATTCCAAAGGATCCAAAGCCTCTCAGGCCAAACATTCCCTGAAAACACACCGGTTTCTGAAGGGTGGCACCTGGGTGAGGGCAGTTCCACCCTCTGTGTCCTTTAACACACATTTAGGACACAGAGCCTTGAAGACAATTATTTTTAACCAGTTCCACGTTAGTAAATTCCAATGAATCCCCTTAGCAACACCCTCCAAATGCTCCACGGGAGGGGGAGAAGCCCCTCCCTTCCATTTCTGCTGTTTGTCTCCCTGTCACAAACCAAAACAAGCCATAAGGGAGAGAAGAAACTCCTGGGAATAGTGAGGGAGGAGAAGTTCATGAACCCACCTTGCTTGGAGGCCGAGGCTGCAGAGCTGGGGGCGCTGGCACAGGGAGGGGGCAGCTCTGGGACCCCCAGGGTGGCAGGGCTGGGCTCGGGCACCGCCTGGCTGGGCACCTGCGGGCACAGAGGGACAGGCTGAGAGTGGGCTGGGGCAGGAAACACAGGGCAGGGGCTGGGAAACATGGAGCAAAGGCTGGGAAAACATGGAGAAAAGGCAGGGAAACATGGAGGAAAGGCAGGGAAAACATGGAGGAAAGGCTGGGAAACAGGGGAAAGGCAGGGAAAACACAGAGACTGGGAAAACAGAGGAAAGGCTGGGAAAACAGGAAAGGCAGGGAAACATGGAGCAGAGGCTGGGAAAACATGGAGCAAAGGCTGGGAAAACATGGAGGAAAGGCTGGGAAAACATGGAGCAAAGGCAGGG
>JAJPCS010000263.1:70386-85198 GCA_021164005.1 Willisornis vidua nigrigula | reverse complement strand
GGCTGGGAAAACATGGAGCAAAGGCAGGGAAAACATGGAGCAGAGGCAGGGAAACATGGAGGAAGGACTGGGAAGACATGGAGGAAAGCCTGGGAAAACACGGAGCAGAGGCTGGGAAACATGGAGGAAAGGCTGAGAAGACACAGAGGAAAGGCAGGGAAAACATGGAGCAGAGACTGGGAAAACACAGAGGAAAGGCTGGGAAAACAGGAAAGGCAGGGAAACACGGAGCAAAGGCTGGGAAACACAGAGCAAAGGCTGGGAAACACAGAGGAAAGGCTGGGAAACACACAGGAAAGGCTGGGAAACACAGAGGAAAGGCTGGGAAAACACATGGGTTGGTTGGATACGTTCACAAAGCACATGGGAAAGGGTGGGAAAGCAGCAGGGAAGAGACAGCAGAGCACAGCTGGCAACACACTCGGTTCTCCCAACGCTTCTTCCAGAACAGCAGGAATGCTCCTCATGGAGGACACACACCAGGAGTCCTGGATATCCCTGATTCGAGTTTCCAGGAGCAGCAGGAATGTTATGCCATGGAGGACACACCCCAAGAATCCTGATCTCCCTGACTGGAGTTTCCAGGAGCAGCAGGAATGCTCTTCCATGCAGGACACACCCCAAGGCTCCTGGGAGGTCTCTGTGATTTGAGTTCACTTTTGGGACTCGACTTCTTCCTCAACTGACCAGTTCTTTCAACCACCTCAGAGATTTCATATCTATTTATTTCCTTTTCTTGCATTTCCCCCCAGCTGACCCGTGCAGGGCTGGGTGGGCAGTGCAGAGATGTCTCTCCCTGCACACACATCCTGAGTTAGCAGGAAAATCACCCAAACTGGGGTGGTTGTCTAAAAACACCACCCACAACCAGCCTGGGGTGGGCCCTGCAGGGTCACAGGAGAATAAAATGGGCTGGGCAGCAAATTAAGGGAGAGCAGGAGAAGCTGATTCCCAAAAACATGGAGAGAGCCTGGGATTGTCTGTGTGGAAGAACAAAACTGCAGGACCAGCAAAGTCTGAATGAAAACAGGAGGAGCCTCAGCCTGGGGCAGAGAACATCTATTTTAATTATGTCCCATCATTAATGGGCAAACACTTCACTTGTGCTCATGAAGGTTTGATAAAATCCTTTGCACTTAATCTGAGAAATTAAGGAAGACCAAATCACTGTCCCAACCCTCTCAGACTCAAGGGTGAGACACTTGTTTGAGTGACCAGAGACAGGGCAAGGCAGCCACAAACCCCCTTATTAATGACACACCAGGAGAAAATGGGGCTGAACCTCCAATTTCCAACCCCCAGAGTGTTCCCTGCCTGCCCTCCCCCAGCCCCACAGCCACAAACTCCTCTGAACACCCCCAGGGAAAGGGATTTTTAATCAATCCAAACCCAGCAGAGAGCCCAGGACAAGGGTGTCAAATTCCTGCTCCCAGACAGGCTCTCCAAAATCCAGGAAAAACAAATTTCCCTATAAAAAGAAACTCTCTGGCAACCTGCTCCTCTCTTTCCCCCTCCCATTTCCAGCAGGATAAAGAGGGAATTATCTTCAAGGCACTAATTTTCACCGCCTCAGGGGGACTGGGAAAAAGCACATCTGGAAAAGTTAGAACCAAAACCTAAGGAATGGTGAAGGGTCCAAGTTTTCTTTGGGAATGCTCCTCTCCAGGAACAGCCTGACCAACCAACTGGAGAAGGGATGAAGAGCTGCACTCCAACCTCCAGGCAAGGAATGGCAGCCAAAGAAGCCCCAGGTGTACCCAGGAGGAGGTTCCAAAGCATTTTCCCCTCACCCTCAGTGGATCAGGACTTTCATTTGGTAAGAAATTCATGGATGAAAAAGCAAAATGTGGTAAGAACCAAAGGAGACCAGTGAAGTGTGAGCCCAGAAAGTTTGTGGAGCACGAACTGTATTTCCTTAAGAAATGTGGAATACACTCCTTTCTTTTATGGAATGATTTGCAGAGGAATAAATGACACTTTGCAGTTGCAAAGAGACTTTGGAGTTAAAAATCCCCCTGAAATCCCTCCATGACTCCTGAGGCTCCAGGGGTGGCTCTGGGTCATTCCACCCCACCCAAATCCCCTGCAAACACTGAGTGACACACTCAGAGCCCTGGGAGAGCTTTGCCAGGGGAACAGGAGCATTTACTCTTCAAAAAGGGATTTTCTGTGCAAGTCAGTGCTGAGGAAACACCATAACCTGGCCCTGGGTTTTCTTCATCCTCCCAGCAAGATTCACAGTGTGGAAAACAAGTGTCCTGCTAGAAATGGATAAAGATCTCCTCCAGCTCCTCTGGCAGGAACTTTAAAGCACTTTAATTACTAAAATCTGATTCAGAAACCCCTGTGGAGGTGCTGGGAAAACTCCACCTGAAGCCCTTCTTGGTCAGTGATGCTGAACACGGAGCAGGAGCTGCCAAAGCTCAGCAATGGCTCCTGTGGCAGCAAAGCTCAGACCCTGCTCCATTCCCAGGCTCTTCCCATGCTCAGCACAACTCCAATGGCTTTTTGATGTTCAGCACTTCATCTGCTGAGAGAAGAGGCTGATTCAGGTGTGGATTGGTGAAGCTTCAGGTTTTCTTTGAGTCACAAAAGAGTTTTCTTTGAGTTAAAAAATAATTTGAATTTAAAGGAAAAATGAAAATTTGGAAATTATTATTATTATTACAAAAGGATTTTTTTTAAATGTAGAATTTGGGATGAGGACTGGTCCACAGCAGTGGCTTCCTGCACTTCTTGAGGAAGTTTCTTGCTCTGTGCTGGGAACATTTGAGATTCCAGAACCACAGAAGAACCTTTATTACAACTCAGTGTCATTCTGGGAGCCCCCTGAGCAGCCCATGAGCTGATGATGCCCTGCCAAGCCCTGAGGTTGGACACTCCCACCCTGAGTGTCCCCCAGACCCCCCCAGGAGCAGAGCTGGTTCCCCAGGGGGTGGAACAAACCACTCCCAAACCAGGAGCACCCCCAAGTCAGGGCTGAGGCCTCAGACCCCCCTGCCCTGAGCCTGTTCATGCCCCTCCTGCTGCAGCTCAGCCTGGGCAGCTCTTCAGGCACTTCATCCCACCCAACATTGTAAATGTGCTCCCCACTCGATTCAGAGGAGCTGTTGGGACAACACCTTGGAATTTTCCTGCCTCAAGTGGGCTTGAATTTTCAGTTCTGTTGCACTAATGAGCTTTTTCTGGGGAGCCCAATTTCAGAGCTGCTCTGTGGTTACCAGAGGGGTCCCAGTCCAAAGGAAGGCTGGACATCAAACACAGGAGTGTTTGCTCACCTTGAGGAGGTGCCTGGACATCCCTGTGTGCTCTGCACACTAATTACAGCTGAGCAGAACTCAGGCTCATTAACCTCCTCTTGGAACACATTTATTTCCTTCTGTTTGACTCAACTGCAGTGCCTTAAAATAGATCTCAGCCTGGGAGCAGTGTTGGATTCACTGCCTGTGCAGGAACACCACGGGAGGCCTGGCTGGGTCCAGCTCTTCCCACTTCCATGGGGGAAAATCATTCCAGGAAGGAATGGGAAGATCTGCCCAGATCCCAGTGTGTGACACCTGCAGTGTCTTCCCTTATGGAGAGAAGCTGAACTGGTGCCCTGTGGCTGTGCTGGAGGGGCAGGAAGGGCTGGGCAGGCTCGAGGTGGTGCCTTCAGGTGGCAGAAGGATTTATTTAACTGTGCCTGGGAATGGCTGAAATCCAGAACTTTCCCCCTCCTGGAGGGGAATCTGCAGGGAGGCTCTTTCTGCACCTCAGTGGTCCCAGTTACACCTTCCTGGAAGCTCCAACTCCCCCTCCAGCCCAACAAGGCTGTGCTGCTGCTACCCCAGCAGGGCCAGGGAAGGGAGGCCTCAGCCCAGAACAGGCTGTTTCACCCCAAACCTGGCAAAACTTGGGCACATCCAACTGGGAAGAACGTGGGAGAAGAAGAAATCTCTGCCCAGCACCAGCCAGGCCAGGCTCTGGCACAGCCCCCACACCCCTGGAGACCCTCATTAGGGTTCTAATGAGGCCCCAGGCTGGGACTTGGAGGGGTCAGAGCCAAAGGTGTGTGACAGGAAGGGATTTAGGAGCCAGGGATAACATCGGTTTGGGGTATTTATGATTCTTCCCATGGGAGAAAGGTGAGTTTTGAAGTCTGAACACAGAGAGACCAAATCTGTGACAGAATAATCCCAGTTCTTGGAGAAAATTCCCAAGTCCTGGTCCTTGCAGTGGCTCCAAAGCAGCACCACTAAGGCAGAAGGTCTCTATTCTGGACAGAGATGCAGCTGCAGGTCTGTAACCAGTGCCATGTGTGACATGGGCCTTCCTCAGGTGCACAAACCCAACAGAAACACTTCCTTTCCCACAGGTCTTTTGGCTCCTCCTTTAACACTGGAAGTCTTTACAAGCTCTAAATCCTCTGCTGGTGCAAACCCAGGGAGGGGGAAGGTGCAGCAGGAGCTGCAGCCCCACAGGGACCAGCCAGAGATGGCAAAACCAGCCAGGCTTGGGAGAAAACAACAATCCTTGAGGAACATTCAGGAGAACTCAGGAGTGTGAGGGGATGGGAGCTCAGCAAGGACTGGGGATGACAAGGGAGGGGAGGAGGGCCCTGCTCACCTGAGGGGGGGTGGGGGTGGAGGAGGGCCTGGCCATGGGGGGGGTGGGGTTCCTGCTGCCCCCCCCCAGACATGATCTCCTCGGTGATGTCTTTGCCTCCCTGGTTTGGGTCCCGGATCCGGATCTGTGGGTGGAACAAAGACATGAGTCAGACAAGTGCCCCCTTCCCTTCCTGCTGTCCTTGGAGAGGAGCAGGACATGCTCCCAGAACTCCCAGTACCCCCAGCAGGAGATGCTCTGGGATGAGCTGGTGCTCAGCAGGAGCTCTGGGAAGTGTTTGTTTCCATAACTTGGAATGCAGAGCGTGTCAGCCCTTCATTTCCAGAGCTGATTTAATCAAAACCTCATTTAATCATCACCACACCAGGCTGGGGGAACTCCGTGCCCCTTGTAGTTCCAAACAGTCTCTGCTGCTGGAACCTGAGTTTCCCAAACTTATGGGATTTGTGGGCAGTTCAGGTACAGACTAAACTTGGCAAGGGGTGAAAAGGGCAAGAATAAAAAACACCCTGACCTTGCCAGAGGAGCTGCTGGGAAAGGGGAAAGCAAAGCAGCCTCTGCCCAAACCAGGGCATCAAAGCACAGCACCCAGTGGAGCAAAGGAAAGTGCAAGAAGAAACTCAAATCCTATAAAGCTCAGCAGCATTTAGGGAACAAGTGGGGTTTAGTGAGTCTCTTCACAGGCCCAGAATGGGAGGAATAAATATTTTCCAAAATAAACCATTGCAGGACACACTCACTGAACCCTCAGTGGACACTTGAGCCAATCCATTTGGACATGGGGAAGAGCCAAACTCTGTGGGATAATGGGAAACAGCTTTTAATCTTCAACAAGAACTGGAGATTCTGAAAAACCTGAAGCCAGAGGTGCTGGGTCTGCCCACCTTCTCCACAGCTCTTGGCTGAGCTCTCAGGAATTCCTGCAGAAATCCAAGCAAACCACAACCCTTTCCAGGACAGGGATCTCTGGGAACCCCCACATTCCTCAGGACCACCCCAGGTGGGGCAGAGGATGAAATTGGAAGAGCTTTAAGGCCCCTTTCAACCCAAATCACTGTGGGATTGTGTGATCTGGAGTCAAAACTGCTCAGGGTTCAGTGAGTGGCACCACTCAGGGCGTGGGGTGGGCTCTGCCCTCTGGGTTGGGAGGACACAAATCACACACCGTGCTCAGGGGCTTGGTCCTCTCTTGGTTTTGATGGAGTTTTCCTGCTAAAACATTTAATTGACCACAGCAAGGAGGGACTGAGAGCTGGCACCGATTCTGCCCTGTCCTCCCCCTGACATGGAGTCAGTGGCACTAAAACATTTCCCAGCCTGGGAGTGGCTCCAACACCCACCTAATGGTGCAGAGGGGGGTGGGCATGTTCATACAGCTCATTTCTCTTTAATTTCCCTCATTTCTTCAGCTGCAGCACCAATTAGCAAAGTGAAATAGCACACTGAGAGAGAAACATCAGGGCCATTTGAAATCCCTTTCCTGCCTGAAGGGCTGAGCTTTGCTGGCCTGAACTGCCTCATCCCAGGGAGGGCTCTGAACTGCTCTGCATCCCAAAGGGATTGGGAATCTCGTGCTGGAGGTGCTGGGAAGGGACTCCTGGGGACTCCAGAGGTGACAGAAGAGCTGGGAAGGGACTCCTGGGGACTCCAGAGGTGACAGAAGAGCTGGGAAGGGACTCCTGGGGACTCCAGAGGTGACAGGAGAGCTGGGAAGGGGCTCCTGGGGACTCCAGAGGTGACAGAAGAGCAGCCACAAGGAAGGCCCTTCCTGTGAGCCCAGCCCAGCTATTCCAGTGTCCCAACCCAACTGTCACCTCAGAGCATCTCCAGAACTCCAAAGATACAAATATTCTGCATTTTGAGACACGTCCAAGTACCTTTTTATGTTTCCCCCCCCCCCAGGAACCAGTTCTTTTAACATTTCCAAGGCACTCTCACACTCAAACTGGAGTAATTTCCTTTTCAATCCCAAGTTCAATCCACCCCAGCATCTCCTGCTGAGCTCCCACATTCAGCTGCTGCACCTTCACTGCTCCCCACCAGCCCCTGCAGATGCCCTTAAATTCCATCAACCTCCAATTCCCACCAGTGAATCAGGAAGAGTGGGAATGTCCTCTCCAAACCCATTTCCATAATGTGCTCAGGATCTTCCAAGCCTGCAAATACATCCACAACTTACTGGCTTTTTTACCTTTTAAAGGCATAAAATCCTGTAATTTATTTTTTTGTTATTTTGAACCAATTCCCACCATTCTCCCAACTGAGCTGGGTTTGTTCATTCCCACCTGGCTCTTTGGGAACACCCTCAGCAGCAGCACAGGCAAGATGAGGATCTCAGACTTGTGGAGATGCTGCTGCTTTTATTTACATTTGCTTAAAACCCAACAAAAACGTTCTCCCTTCTGACTGGCTGAGATGTCACAACCTCAGAGCAGAGTCTCCATGGAAAAAGGGAAAACAAGGCCCCAATTCTGCCCTGTGGAGCTTTAATTAACTGGGCTGTGAAAGCAGAGGCTGAACCTCTCTGGGAATCCCAGAATTCCAGAAGGGTTTGGGTTTGAGGGACCTCCAAGCTGATCCTGTTCCACCAGCCCAGGCTGCTCCAAGGCTTGGGCACCTCCAGGGATGGGCAGCCCCAGCTCCCCTGGGCACCCTGAGCTTCCAGGGGGGACAGAGCTCGGTCTGAAGCTTGAGCAGAGCTTTAATTGTGCCCCTCAGGGCCCACTCACCGTTTTCTTCTCCCTCTTGGTGGGCGGCGGCTGCTGCTGCTGCGTAGGCACGATGATGGGCGCGGACTGGTACACGGGCTGGCTGGGGTAGAAGGGGGTTCCTGGGCACCAAAGGGGGCACAGGGTCACTCTGGCTGCTCAGGAACCAACACCCACCACAGGGGGCAAAGCTGCCCCCTGGCTCCTCCCTCCAAACCCCACAACTCCCAACAGCGCTCCGGGAACCGCTGGGGCTGCTCTGCCCACGTCACTCAACAGGAGCTGCTGCTCCATCAAGAGATTAGGGGTTTATTTAATTATTAACATTTAACTGGTTATTAAATTAATTTTTAAAGTTATTTCACTATATGGTTTTTTATGTCCATGACAAAATGTGCATCCATTTCCAAAGGGCTGTGGACACCACCAGGGCACTCAGAGACCACCAGGGCACCAGGAGACCACCCCAAGGCACCCAGAGACCACCAAGGCACCAGGAGACCACCAGGGCACCCAGAGACCACCCCAAGGCACCAAGAGACCACCAGGACACCCAGAGACCACCCTGGACTCCTCTGACTGACAAACAGGTGAGTTTGTTGCTGGTTTAACCTTTTCTTTTTTGCCTCTGTAGAGAAATTCAGTCAAAGCAACACAAACAATCTGCAAGGTCAAGCACAGCCTGTTTTGAGGCATAACCAGAAAACTGAATTACAAGCAATGTTGTTCTCATGCTGCAGCACACAGAGCATAACCAGTGATTGGTGATTAGTGACTGGTGATTAGTGATTGGTGATCAGTGATTAGTGCAGAACTTCACCTGCTGCTGCTCACACTGGAACAGCCAATGTGGCCCATTATGGTTTCCTTCATGGAATGAGAGTGGCTCAAGAACTGAGGGCTTTAAAGCTGTGCCAGCCACGAGGGTGGCAGAGCAGGAATGCCCCTCTGCCCACAGACCAGCTGTCAGGGGGGTGGAGGGTGAAGGGTTTTCCCTTCTAGGCATGGATATTGGACGGACTGACCACTTGCAGCAACCTGATTTATTCATATCTGATTATTCTTCAGCTGAACTAACCTCGAAATGGGAGAGGACCCCTGGACTGTGCCTGTAACCCAAGCAGGGGGTTCCTGAGCCCTGAGGCAGAAGGTGAGCCCAGGAAAGCCACAGCACCCAGGGCAGCCCCAAAGGGTGGGAGTGGGAAGCACCAGCTCAGGGCTCGCTGTGCCAACACCACAAGGGAACCTGTCCCTGTGCAGGGAGCACAGCCTGGCACTGGGGGGCCTGGGAGGGCTCAGGGATTCAGTGAATGCCAGGCTGAGACAGCAGGACTCATCTGGCCTCGGGCACAAAAGTCTCCATCAGCATCCCTGGAATGCCCGGGAATGAAAAACTGCTTCCCAGAGCAGCTGTGGCTGCCCCAGCCCTGGGAGTGCCCAAGGCCAGGCTGGACAGGGCTTGGAGCACCCCGGGACAGTGGGAGGTGTCCCTGCCCAGGGCAGGGGGTGGCACTGGAGGGGTTTTGAGGTCCCTTCCAGCCCAAACCAGTCTGGGATTCTACAAACCCTCCTCCCTCTCTCCTTACAGGCAGTGATGAACCCCAAACTCTCCCCAGTCAGGCCCAGGTGCCCAGGGAGACTCTGGGGCAGGAGAGGGGCAGGAGCCACTGGGAGCTCCGGAATATGGGAATTCCCTCCAGTTCCAGTTTCCAGGACAGCAGCTCTGCCCCAGCACCTGGGATGATCCCTGGCAGAGCTCCAGCAGAGCTCAGGGACAGGCTCTTTATGAGAAATATTTTAAACCCCTAAATCCTGACAAACAAGAGACACTTCTGGGAAGGAACAGAATTCCTGTGGCCACTGTGTCAGTCACACTCTCTGCTCCTGCCTTCTGATCCCTTCTGTTCAGCAGCAGCCAAGTTTTGTTTTCCCTCCTTTAAAGGCCCTTCCCAACATTGTAGGAAACTCCCTGAGATCAGACAATGATGAACTGCAAAACTGAGCTGTAAAACTGCACAGTCCACCCTCACAAGTTTTGTCTTCTGTTGTGTTTTCCCCTCTTTCTGTGCTGCCATGATGTTCATATCCAGCAGCCACACTGGCTGCAATTCCTGTGGGTTTGGGGAAGGCACTGCCAGCAGCTTCATCCACGCCTGGATTGCAGATTTAGCTGTTCCCAAGCCTGGCAGCACCTGGTGAGAGACTGAGCATTCCCAGTCCCTAAAAATAGCCAGGAAGGAACAGGAGGGAGAGGTGGATGAGCACAGGCAAAACCTGCACCTTCCCCTTCCTCAGCCAGACCTTTCCTGCCTGGAAAACTCTGCAGGATGGGGAGTTCCAGCCCCAGCCTCTGATGCCCCACAGACACAGCCACCTAAAACAGGCTGGGACTGAGAGATTCCAGGCAGAAACCAGCGATTCCAGGAGAGGAAAATAGCCAGAAAGGAACATTTTCCTAATTACAGGAGTGAAGACTGAGCAGGAATAAGCAGGAAATAAGACAGCAGAAAAAATGAGGAGTTCTGGGCAATTTCCTCATTTAGTGGATCAGATCTGAAGAGCCATTGCAATATTTCTTCCTTTTTCCCTTGGATAAACATCCAGGAAGTGGCTGCCTTGTAATTCCCCTCCCTCCTTCCACTCTGGAATTGCATAACCAGGTTTGGAGGGTTCAGGGTGACCTTCCAAGGGAGTCCCACGAGCTCCAAACACACCAAGCAATAAGAGGAGGAAGGAAACCAGATGAAAAGAGAGTTCAGACCTTTCCAAAGATACACAGGGAGGCAAGTGGGGTTTTGTCCCCTTCCAAAGGGATCTGTGGGTGTGAAGAGCAAAGCTGCAGCTCTGCCAGGGCTGTCCCTGTGTGGCCTGGAAGGGAATGTGGCTCCATGGGAATTCCCAAGGCTCCCATGGGAAGCTGCAGTCCCAGTGCCCCCAGCAGGTCTCAGAATGGGAGGGGCAGGTGGCAGTGATGGAACAAAATGTCTGGCATTGATACTGGGAGGTGAAAACCCGTCCAAAAATCCAACCACACAATGGGGAATGACTGGAATCGTCCTGGTGGTTTCCCAGATGTCCCAATAAATGAGCAAGGCAAGTAAATAAAGGAAGGGACAGACATGAGGACAAGACTCCCAATCCTGCACCTCAAACACAGGAGCTGGTCTGACTGAACCATCCAAGCCCAGATCCCATGGGAGCCTCCCAGGGGCTGTGGTGTCAGTGGGACATGGACTATACATGAAAACACTCTGGGAATTGTTAAGGAAGGACCTCCTGCTCTGAAATAAGAGGTGGTTGCCAAGAGCAGAGGTGCCCCGGGGTGGGGAAGGACAGTCCCACTGTTAATGGGGCCTGCAAACTGGGGGAGGAGCCCTGGAGGAGTGAAGGACCAGGAGATGGGGACAGGAAGGGATTCCCTGAACAGTCCTGGACATGCAGCCCTGGAATTCTTAATTGCAGCTTTAAAGCTCAATACTTGGGACAGTCAAGGAATCAGGGAACGTCCTGAGCTGGGAGGGACCCACAGGGATCACCAGTCCTACCCCTGGCCTTGCACAGACACCCCAACAATCCCACCCTGTGCCCCAGAGGATCATCCAAACCCTCCTGGAGCTCTGGCAGCCTTGGGGCCGTGCCCACTGCCCTGGGGAGCCTGGTCAGTGCTCACCACCCTCTGGGGGAAGGAGCTTTCCCTGACATCCAACCTGACCCTGCCCTGGCACAGCCTCACTCCAACCCAACACCCTGACCAGACCTCCACAGGAGGATCATTTATTTGACAACCTCCCAGCCTTTTTCGCTGAGGAAAGGCAAGAGCAGGAGCTGCCCATGCAAGGGCCCAACTCCAGCCTGGGCAGAGGTTTCAGACTCTCCCACTGCACTGAACTGACCTTTGCAGCACAAAACCAGGGCACAAACCACAAGGCTTGTTCTCAGCCCTCACTGAACACTGAACAAAGAGCACTGGGATAGGAAAGTTCACTGGGAGCAACCCCAGGGCAGGGCTCAGTGAAACCACTGCCAGATGTACCCACAGCACCCCAATAAATAACAGTGACTGGGCAGGGACTGACAGCCAGCCACCATTCCTGGGCACAGCGATCCTGGGCAGCCCTTCCTGGGGCGCTCACACAAACAATGCTCTGGGAGTGAGGATTTTTCAGGAGTGAATAATCAGGGCTGTGACACCACCAAATTTAGCAGCTATTTGAAGTTCAAACAAATGTTAATCCAGCTCGTTATGATAAATCTGCAGCTTGACAACTGAAAAACACACCCAGAGAAGATTCAGGAAGAAGAAGGCTCCAAGTACAACTTACCGTAGGCATTGGGGAACTCTCCTGGCCCCGGGCCTGGGTAGAAGGGTCCTGGTCCCGGCGGCTGCACCGGGTACTGCTGTGGTGGCCCCACGTACGGGGGCCCACTGTGCCGGTACTGGGGACAAAACCAACCATCAGTATCTCCTCTGCAGCTCACAGGACCTGCAGTGGGGCTCCCACTTACTGTCCCCAGTTACTGTGCCTATGCTGGGGACAAAACCAACCATCAGCCCCCCTGCAGCTCACAGGACCTGCAGTGGGGTCCACTGTGCCTATGCTGGGGACAAACCCAACCATCAGCCCCCCCTGCAGCTCACAGGACCTGCAGTGGGGGCCACTGTGCCTATGCTGGGGACAAACCCAACCATCAGCCCCCCCTGCAGCAAACAGGACCTGCAGTGGAGCCCCCAGACCTGCAGGGAGCTGAGTATATAGTATTGTATGGCCAGACTTCACACACGAAGATCTGGGCAGGGCTCTCCCCACGTGCCCTTCCAGCCTGCACAGTGGATTGTTTAGGTGAGGCTCAGCATGCACAGAACTGGCCCCACCATTTAAGTCCTGAGGTCCATCTGCCACGTCCGAGCGAGCTTGGACGGTGACAGGGAAGTCCTCGGGACTGTCACAGCCTCCGGTACTGACCGGGGCTGACCCTGCTGAGCATCCAAGATCTGACAGGATGGGATGGCAGGGAGGGATTGAACTGCCAGGGGACGGACCCACTGAGACTCCAACTCAGGTCCTTGGGGTTCAGAGTCCAAAGTGCTCTCCTTTACACCAGGGACCGCCCACAGGGACCCGAGTGGCAAACCAGTTAAACACAGGAACGATGGAGAAACGCAACCACCACTAAGGCTGGGAAAGCCCCCCAAGGTCATCAAGTCCAACATTCCCCATCACCACGTTCCCCACCAAACCATGTCCCACGTGTTCCTTGGGCACCTCCAGGGGTGGGGACTCCACCATTCCCTGACCACCCCTTCCATGAAGGAGTTTTCCCCAACATCCAGCATAACCCCCCCTAAATGTTACTGTCAGAAAAATAATGACAAGGCAGGGAATACCCTGAGATGACCTTAGTTAAAACTTGGCTGTAATAATGCCAAGGTCATGGGTTCAATCCCCTGTGTGGGCCATTGACTTGAGAGTTGGACTCGATGATCCTTGTGGGTCCCTTCCAACTCAGAATAGTCTGGGAGTCTGTGATTCTGTGACTCAAGGGCTGAGGAAGGAAACAGTCACTCCCCTGGTTTCAGCAACACCATGTTCCATGATGCCCAAGGTGTCAGAGTGTCTGCAGATCAACTAAGTCAATTTAGATATATTTAAATGTATTATAAATATATTTAAAAATATAAAATATTTTCCAAGAGCTTGGTTTCCCCCTGGTTTTGAGGGAGACCTCAAAAAGGTCATTGACTCCCACAGCCCCCAGGCACAGAACAAACCCTGCACATGGAGAAAGGGGCTGAACCCCAGAATCATGGAATGATGGGACCATTAATACTGGAAAAGCCCTCTGAGAGCACCAAGTCCCACCATTCCAGGGGCACCACTAACCCACATCCTCAGGTGCCACATCCAATGGGTTTTGAACATCTCCAGGGATGGGGACTCCACCACTGCCCTGGGCAGCTGTGCCAGTCCCTGACAACCCTTTCCATGAAGGAATTTTTCCCAATATCCAAACTAAACCCCCCCTTGGCACGTGAGGCCAAACACGCAACCACCAGCTTGGTTTTGGACACATCCCCATCCCCACCAGCTCCCTGGGCCAATCCTGCTGGGCACAGGAGCTGCTCAGGGGCCTGGAGCATGGCCTTACCTGTGGGATGCAGTACTGGGGGCCCTGGGGCATGGGGTAGGGCATGGGCAGGTGGTTGACCATCATGATGTGTTGGTTGGTTTGGTACACGGCCGTGGGGGTCTGCGCGCCAGGACGGATGGAGGGGCTGCTGTTCTGCAGGGTGGCCCTGGGAGGCTGGAGCTGAGGCCTCTGGAAAAACTGGGGGAGGGAGGGGAGAGGAGAGAGAACACAGAGCTGGTCAGACCCTCTGGGAAGGGATTACAAGTATCATCACAATGTTCTATCATTTCCAGGGGTTGCCACACATTCAGAAAACAGCAGGACAGTCTGTGTTCATCTGGAGCAGCAGGGCCAGGCTGGGGCTTTGTCTGACAGGGCAGGAAAAGGCAAGAAACTTCACAAACTAATAATTATTAGTTTGTAGTTACTGAATTTTACAGCTCAGCTTTCAGAGCAAAGGGTGGAAGAAGGAGTTTGTCTCATAGTTGTTTGTATAAGGTGGGTTGGCTGCTACAAACCCACCTTATAAATATCCAGGGGAATCAAAGATCAAAGCAAGTGTCCAACAGAGCAAGGGAACTGTTCCAATACACCTCCAGAGCAGCTAAAAAGCTGGAATTGCCCCAAGGGCAGAGGCACCTCCTGCCTCTCCCTCACAAACTCATCCAGAGGACTCGTCCTGCCCTGCTTTCTGAAGGGTGGCAACTCGTCCCAGGGTGGCACCAAACTCCTCTACCACGTTGGGATGAAGTGATGGCCCAGGTGGATGGACCAGTCCAGGAATCCAAGCAAGCCCCTGGCACAGGCTCTGGGCTGGCTCTGGAGGCTGTGAGGCCTGGGGGGCAGGAGTGCCCCCCACACACGGCATTCATGAGGGAGGATGGGGCAGTGAGACACTGATGCCATGCAGAACCAGAGGTGGAGTTACCTGGATGGGTCTGAATCCTCCCTTCAAGAACGAAGCAAGAAAGCAGCAGGAAACAGAAAGAAAGCCAATGGAACAGCTGACAGGTCAACAGGAAGGCCCAGGACCAACATGCACCTGAGCCAAGCACTGCAGCTCCTCCTGGCCTGCTCTGCCTCAGCCCTGCACAAACTGCCAGCTCAGGGGGCACCACAGGGGCAGAAACTCTCCTGGACAAGGTTTATAAGGAGGTATGAAAGTTTAAAAAAAGAAAAAAAAACCAACCACATCACGAGTGACTGCAGGAGATGTGACACTACAGAGAGACTTTGTGTTTACTCTGTTCCTAAAACATCAAATATTTCTCCTGTCTGGTCTCTCTCAGGGATTCAGAGGGAGCAGGCACAGCAGAAATCCTGGCTCCAAGCAGGGATTCCTCTCCATCTCTGCACCAAGACTGGGGGGG
>JAJPCS010000263.1:39558-60386 GCA_021164005.1 Willisornis vidua nigrigula | reverse complement strand
GGGCACGATGGGCTCAAGCTCTGCCAGGGGAAATTGAAGTTGGAGATCAGGAAAAAATTCTTTGCAGAGAGAGTGCTCAGGGATTGGAATGGGCTGCCCAGAGAGGGAGTGGATTCCCCATCCCTGGAGGTTTTGAACCTGAGCTTGGCCGTGGCACTGAGTGCCATGATCTGGTAAAGGGACTGGAGTTGGACCAAGGGTTGGACTTGATGATCTCAGAGGGCTTTTCCAACCCAATCCATTCTATGATTCTGTGTTTATAAAGGATGACCTGCACTGGTTCACCAAAGAGTTTTCTCACCCTGGAAAATTTTCTCTAAGCTTTAGATTAAGGAATAAAAAGCAAAGCCTGGTCACCATGTAAGACTGAAAAGCTGAATTTGTGTTTGGATCCAATGGAAGGACTCAGAGACTCCCAGCACCGTCCCGAGGCTCCAGGTGGGCCAGGACAGTGGCCTGGGGGTGCTGAGGAACAGGCACCTTCAATGGGGCTCAGGAGCTTTTAAAAGCTCTTCCAGTCCCTGTTTCCCTAAAGAACTGCCCAAACCACCTCAAATATCCTGTGTGTGTGGGGGGAAAAGGGGCTCAAGGTCCCCTGGAAGGGCTGAGCCTTCCCATGGGGTGACACGCTCTGTGTTTCACACCAGGGGCAAAAATGACTCAAAAAGACAATGCTGGGGAGCAAAAACCTTGTGCAGCTTCACCTCAGGGCCAAAGCATCTCTCTCATCCCTGCTCCATGGAGGAGGTTTGTTCTCACTGTGCTTAAAACAAGAGCTGGAAGTTTATATCTGAAGAAGCTGGAATATATTCTGTGGTGGAAAGGAATGTGTTATAAGAAAAAAATAAAGAAATAAAATAAAAGCTCCAAGTTAGTGAAAAATGCCCTCATCTATTTTGCACTGGTCACCACTGGCTCTGGACTTTTTATTTCAATAATTGATAGGAATTCCTCCTATCAGTAGCTGTAAGCAACAGAACAAACTGTAGTCACTGCTGGCTCCATTCAAATTCATATTTTGGGGTGTTTTTTCTCTGATGAAAACAGTAATCAGGAAAACTTCCTAAATCCTGGGTCCAACCCTGCTGCTCCCACACTCCCTGCAGCCCTCTGTGGACACAGGGAATGCTCTGCTCTCCCTGGGGATGTTGTTCCCTCTCTCCCCACTCCTGGGTCACTCCAACACCCTCTCCAGCCCATCTTTCTGTGGCAGAGCCCCCAGAACGGGGCAGTTTGTGCCCCAATCCCCTGGGATTTGGGGCTGGAGTGGCCAGGAGGGCACAGAGAGCTTCCAGCAGTGTTCAAGGGCCTGGATTTCCTTTTCCTTCCCCAGCTGGAGCTGCACTTTGACATTCCCACCCTGGAGTGATGCTAACAGGACATGAAGCCAGTTGGATTGCAAGGGCAGTCAGACAAGCCCAAGCTGTGCAATTCCAATGGCCCTCGGATGCAGGACGGGATGGAGAAGGTCCAGGGGGTCTGGGAAGGGGATTTGGGATCAATCCTGTCCTGGGGGAGCCCAGGGATGGCCAAGCCACCCTCCTTGTTCCCTCCTCACCCTGCCCTCACCACCAGAAAGGATGATAAAAAACAAATCAAAATGTAATTAAATCAAAAAGAAACAAATCAAGCCCAGAACAAAATGCAGGAGCAGCTCAGGCTGGGCCAGTCTTGCATTTGCTTTGGGGTGGGAGGTGGAATGAGATGGGATGGGTGGGAGCAGCTTTTAGTCATGGGGTGGAGATGGTCCCAGCAGAGCTGGTGGCAGAACCTGCACAAGGAGAGCCCAAAGCAGAGCCCAAAGCCTGATGGTGCAGAGAGAACCCTCCCTGGATTCCTCCTCAGGAATGGGGGGCCACACCTGCAGTTTGGTGCTTTCTGGCCCAATTCCCTGCAGGGGCTCCTTGAGTGACACAGCCCAGGGACCCTGTGTGTGCCCTGCCCAGGGCAGGCCCCAGGCTGGACCCCCTGGGGCCCCTGTGGCACCTCCTCACCTGGCACAGCTGCCAGGGCAGCCCCCAGGCTGGACCCCCTGGGGCCCCTGTGGCACCTCCTCACCTGGCACAGCTGCCAGGGCAGCTCCTGCCTCAGCAAAGAAGCAAACTCAGTGCATTTCTGTAGCCAACCAAAAAGATGTGGTAAAAAGAAAATAAGGAAAGGAAGAAATCAAAACAGTGCCATGGGCACAATGGCCTGCAAGAAGGAGTACAGTTTGTTATATTGCTTACAATGCAGTATTTTATCCAGCCTCTTCCAGCCAGGGACCTGTAAACCGGACTCTGTTCCAAAACCTTCCTCCTCTTCCAGTTGTCTGTGCAATGTATTGGCACTGCTCTGCTGGGCTGTCAAAGAAACTGGTTTAGAGATGCAGCTCTTCAGTCAGGTCTTTGCTCCAGTTCTAACCACACCAATTTAGCTGAGCTTTGCAACAATTAGAGAAAGAAGATGGTTATACTTACTGAGGAGAGAGGTTTTACCTGCTGGGTCCTGCCTTCTGATCAGAACGGGGCACTAAGGACAAATTCCCAGCTGTCCACACCACAGAACTCCAACACTGGTGTTAATTGGCTCTGGCTCATCAGCACAGAGGTTAATGGGGCTCAGACAAGCCCTCCTGGAACACTCTGGAGGGGAACCTCCCAAAGGTGGGGAAGCCAAAGGTGCAGCTGCACATGGGGGGGTTCTTGCCCTGGGTTTGTATTTATTTATTTATATTGTTTTGAGGACAAACTCCTCTGCCCTGGAGGTTTTCCTGTGGCTGCACCAGCACCAGACAGGGCAGAGGGCAGGGAGGGAGCAAGAGGTGTGGGGGCCCTGAGGGGGTTGGTGCAGGTGCAGGATTGTCCCCCCTGGACTGAGGGAGGCTCAGCACGTGGGGATGGGAAGCCACCACATCTCCAGAGCCTGGGCTGAGCCCCTCTGCCCTGGGAGGGCCTCCTGACATCCTGTGGGGCTGTGCCATGAGCAGAGATCCCCCCAGAAAGAGCCTGGCTTGGGGAACACCAAAGTCCCACAACAGCAGAGCGGTACCACAGTAACACATCCCCCAAAAAACAGGCTGTGGAGGACAATCAGACCTAAAGCTGGATGAAAAAGGGGCTCAGCACAAAAAGATCTGAGTACACAGAAGTTCCAGGTCCCATGTGAGCACCTCCAGGGGTAGAGCTGAGCAGTGGCACTGACCTGGGGGCAATGCCCAGAGCCACAGACACTGCAGGGAATTGGTGCTGTTGGATCCTGCTCTACCCCTGCAGAAAACATTTCCTTAAGGAAAAAATCAAAAGGAAAAACGAAGAAAAGAGAAAGATTCTGGTAATGAACCTGAACTCTACAATGAAGGAAACCTGCAAGCAACTAGGCTAAAAGTAAGTTGTGTTGTTTGAAGTGGGTGAGATCCCTCCTTGAGCCACTTGAGAAGGAAAATTATCCTACCAAGACAGTGCCTGAAAAACTCAGTCAAGCTTTGCCATTTTCCATGTGCTTCCAGGTCAGCAGAATGGGCTTCCCAGAGAACCAGCCACGTGCTACAGACACACAGACACACAGACACAACCAGGGGGAGAAGGGACAGCAGAAAGGCCCGAGGGCTCTGTCCTTACCGGCGAGCGGGTCTGAGGCTGCGTGTTCATTGTCTGAGGGGCTTGAGGGTACACCAGCGTGGCTGGAGCTGCATTCTGTCCTGAGGGGTAAGGAGCCTGCCAGGAGGGAGAGGAGCAAGTGTGAAATGAGTGTGTTCCAAGATTCACTCCAAGAGACAGGAATGGAACACGTTATTGCTGCAGTGATCAACACGGAGATGAAAACAACAGGATTGGGAAGGAAAACCTTCTCCAACAGGAACCCAACCAACCCTTCAATGCTGCCTCTCACAGCAGCACTTACCACTACTGAGTGAGCAATAGCTGGTTACTCATTATTAAGCAATCTCTGCTAATTACCAGCTGAGCTCCCCAGGACACTGCAGGGAAAACCAGTGAAGGGAAATGTCATCCCAGCACTGACCCCTGTGTGTCCAACCCTGGCCACACACACAGCACTCACTGCCAAAGTCCTGCTCTGGGGTGGCTGTCAAGGAAAGCTGAACTGCAGACAGTGCCAACAAACCCTCCCAAACCAGACCAAGAGCAGGAAACAGCCCCAGTGTGTTCAGCAGGAGCCACTGCCACGTCCAGGTGTTTGCACCATGAGGAAGGACCATCCCAGGTGAAGGCACAGCAGGGGCTGCACAGGCTCCTCCCAGGGCCACCCATTTCCAGGGGCTACAACAACTTCTCCTCCAGGGGTGTTTGCCCCAAGTCCCAGTAAGCTGGAGCTGTGGAGCTCTGCTAATGACACATTTTAACGAGATGTTTAGAAACAATTTTTCAAAGTGCCTTTTTCCTTATTCTTTTTGAACAAAAATATCAGAACTTACAGTATTACTTTTTAAATAGTTCTTACAGCAATGGCACCAAAAGCAGCCACCAACCTGTGACGGCCTTTGCTTTCCACCATCACAGAATCACTGACGGTGGAAAAGCCCTCCAAGATCTTGGAATCCAACTCTGCCCCCAGCACTGCCAAGGCCTCCACTGAAACACATCCCCAGGGGCCACAGCCACAGGTTTTCTGAACACCCCAAGGCTGGGCACTCCAACCCTCCCTGGGCAGCCCCTGCCAGAGCCTGCCCACCCTTTCCAGGCAGCAATTCCTGCTGCTGTGCCCCCTGCCCCTGCCCTGGCCCAGCCTGAGGCCGTGCCCTCTGCTCCTGTCCCTGTGCCCTGGGGCACAGCCCGACCCCCTGTCCCGGCTCCCCCTCCTGGCAGGGATTGCAGAGCCAGAAGGTGCCCCCTGAGCCTCCTTTGCTCCAGCTGAGTCCCCCCAGCTCCCTCAGCCCCTCCTGCTGCTCCAGCCCCTTCCCTGGGCACCTCCAGCCCCTTCATGTCCCTGCCCTGAGGGTCCAGCCGTGCCCAGCACTGGAGGTGCCCCAGCCATGCCCAGCACAGGGGCATGATCTGTGTTAAGTCTTTCTTGTCTTCTTTTCCATCCCCGTACATAAAATCCCCCACTAATCACCTGCTGGTCAAAATGCAACACAATGTAAATGAACACACAATTCAGAAACAAGCCAAGCAGGTATTTCCCAGTCCCAGAAATAAAAAAGCAAAATAAAACAAGAAAAACCCAAGCTGTGGCAGAGGGGATGAGGGGACTGAGCAAAGCCCCAAAATAGTCCCATCCCAAACACCACCTGCTGCAACACCTTCTATTCCTGCTCTGGGAACACAAACTGCTTTTTAAAGAGTAAAACATACACAAAACCCCACAGACATAAGGACACTGTTCCCACCTCACAAACTAATCAGGACCTTCTCTTGTTTTCTACTTGAATTTCACATTGCTTTGTGGGTCCAAACGCTGATAAAATGTTTGTCTCCAAGGACACCACTGTGACCCAGGACCCCAAACACTCTGGGCAGGATATCCAGCTGGGAATGCTGTTCTGGGGGGTTGATCCCAGCACAGACTGGGCAGGATATCCAGCTGGGAATGCTGTTCTGGGGGGGTTGATCCCAGCACAGACTGGGCAGGATATCCAGCTGGGAATGCTGTTCTGGGGGGTTGATCCCAGCACAGCCTGGGCAGGATATCCAGCTGGGAATGCTGTTCTGGGGGGTTACACCATCACAGACTGGGCAGTCAGAGCTTTGCTCAGCCCCTGCACAGCCTCAGGCAGCTGAGCTGGGCAGGTCTGTCTTGTCCCTCCTCCCCAACCAGCCCTTCCCTCCCTTCTTACCAGTGCCAAAAGTCAACTCATGCCAACAGCTAATTTGCAAGGAGCCTTCTAATGTTTTATTTGAGATGTCAGATGCAGCACCAACTCCTCTGCCCTTTTATCTGCCAAGTGTGACTGTGCTGGAGGTGTCAAGTGCTGAACATTCCAGGGCTCTCAGTGGGGCAGGACAAGGCACAGGAAACTCCAGAGTCTTTCCATCCCCAGCCTGGAGAGGTTGTCCTGCCTGTGCAGGATCCTGCAGCTGATTCTGTGCCCCTGGATCTCTGCCCAAAGGGACAGGAAGGCCTCTCCCCTCGGGGATCAGAGCACTGCTGTCAGCCCAAGCACCTTGCACGGGGTCCTGGGGCTGCTCCTCATGGCAGAGAATCCTAAAACAGGTTGGGTTGGGAGGGACCTTCAAGTCCACCTTGTCCCACCCATGGCAGGGACTCCTCCCACCAGCCCAGGCTGCTCCAGCCTGGCCTGGGACACCTCCAGGGATGGGGCAGCCCCAGCTGCTCTGCCCAACCTGTGCCAGGGCCTCCCAGCCAGGAATCCCTTCCCAATATCCCTTTATCCCTGCCCTCTGGCAGTTTGAAGCCATTCCCCCTTGTGCCTCTCCCAGCAGCCAGCAGGGAGCACACGGGGTGGGGGACAGGGAACAGGGAATAAATAACACCAATAAATGTGCCCTCAGCCCAAGGTGCTGCTCCCACAGCCCCTCAGCAGAGAGAGAAGAGAATACCCACTGTCAGGAAAACTTGTTTTCTTCTGCCTTAAACTGCATGTGACAGAGCAAAGCCCAACTCAGACAGAACTCCCAAAGCCCAACTCAGATATGAATGCTGCCCCCAAAGCCAAAGGAAAAGAAAGAAAATAAAGGAAGGAAAAGGAAAAGGAAAAAGGAAAAGGGAAAAGGGAAAAGGAAAAGGGAAAAGGGAAAGGGAAAAGGGAAAAGGGAAAAGGGAAAAGGAAAAGGGAAAAGGGAAAAGGAAAAGGGAAAGGGAAAAGGGAAAGGGAAAAGGGAAAGGGAAAAGGAAAAGGAAAAGGCAAAAGGAAAAGGGAAAAAGGGAAAAGGGAAAGGGAAAAGGGAAAAGAAAAAGGAGGGAGGGAAAGCAGGAAGGCAGGAAGGAAGGAAGGAGGGAAGGCTGCACAGCCCTCACTAAGCCTAAAACCCTCTGGGTTTTCACAGCCAGACTATAAACCAGGCCTGTGGAAACTCAGTGCCAAAGGCACCACTCACTGGGGACACAGCACCTCTGACACCACACAACCAGTGTGGAACTTCCTCTGCTGTTTAAACCCAACCAGAATAAACACAACATTAAGTTAAAAATAAAGAAAAAAGCATAGAAAGGCTGAAGCAGCACCCACTGAAGGGTTTCTGCAGTGAAGGTGTCACCAAACAAGGCAGTTGGGGACAAGGGACCGCTGTGGGGGGAGGCCACAAGTGCTGCCCCGAGGAACAAGTGCGAGACAACCCCACGGCAACCACAAACAGCACCTAAACAAACGTGTTTTACAGCCCCTGCACAGCCACCGCCGCTGCTGCTGCTGCTGCTCTGCCCCCTTCACACCAGAGGGGTTTGGCCTCAACTGGTGCTTGTGTGACAACCATAAGGGGGGAACAAGGCGAGGGCAAAGTGGTTTATGAATTTCTGCAGGTGCTACTTCACATGTGAGACTGTGGGAGCCAAAGTGAGTTACCAAAGCTCCAGGAGAATAAACCCCTGCCTGCTGAGGCCCTTCAGCCCTGTCAGCTGCTAAAGCTCTGCACCCATCCCTCTGTCCAAGGCAGCTCCCTGTGCCAGCAGCCAGACAGGAGCTCAGAGGGAGGGGGGCACGTGGAACTCCAGGCTCCAGGCTGGAATGCTGAGGATGGAGGGAGGGGGTGAAGGGATCAGCGAGGAAACCCTCTGAAAATCCCCTACATAACCCCCAGGGAGGGCAGGGCAGGGCAGGGCGCCCCACTCTGCAGGCAAATGTTGGCTCTGCAGCATCCAAAGGCTGCACCGAATCCCTGGAGTTCCCAGAACTGCTGCTGAGCTGCTCCACTCGGAGACACAGCAATTGTTTCCCTGAAAGCTCTCCCTTTCCTGATCCTGTGTTTTGTTCAGGGGGGAAGGTGATAATGGCTGAGCGTTTAACATTCCCACACTTTGCTGGGAAAACCCTTTCCCTGCGCTGTTCCCACCTCGGGTGCCGCCTCTGTGCTAAGCAAGAAAAATCATCACTATCAAGAAAACAACTGAAAAAAAGTTATTCTTAGCTCAGTGCCCGAGCTGGTTAATGAACACTGAGCTGGGCAGTAACATGACTCCCTCGGGACTGCCTGTCCTGGGAATAAACAGGCAAAGGACACACAGCAGGCTCACAAAAGCTGAGTCACAGCTCTGCCTCTGGGAAATACTTCTGGGAACAAAACTCATCCACCCCCAGGCAGAGCAGTGTCAGCTCCTGTGGCCGAGGGGGTGTGGGAAGGGGTTAATCCCCCTCCTGAACCCTCTCCTGACTCGGGGAAGGGGTTGGCTGGTCTATATTTATGGAGTTCCACACGAGGAGAACCGGACCTGCAGCTCCAGCACATGACCATGACTCAGGAGCTTTGCTGATCCCAGTCCCTGTGACCTTGGGGGGAAACATTCAGCCTCCAGTCACCTCCCAGTAACACCAGCACAGCCCCGGTAACACCAGCACAGCCACTGGGCTCAGGTGTGGGGGCAGCCCCAGTAACACCAGCACAGCCACTGGGCCCCTGTGTGGGGGCAGCCCAGTAACACCAGCACAGCCCCAGTAACACTAGCACAGCCCCAGTAACACCAGCACAGGCCCCAGTAACACCAGCACAGCCACTGGGGCCCTGTGTGGGTACAGTCCCAGTAACACCAGCACAGCCACTGGGCTGCCTTGTGGGGGCAGCCCCAGTAACACCAGTACAAAGCTTTAATCCCTCTGGAATGTGACAGCCAGGAAAGCACCTCAGGAGAACCCTCGGGGAGTGCTGGGGCTCAGACAGCCCTGGGGGTCCCAGACTGCCCCCAAGGGCTGTTTTCCTGCCCACTGTGGTGTTGCAGGGGAATAAACACTCCAGTGCCTTGCCCAGGTGGTTTGTAACTCGTTATGTCTCATCTATCACTGCACTAATGAATGGGGAGCACCTGGCTAAAATCTCACCAAAAATGCCACCACACACATCTATAAAAATAACTTTTTACTGGTTTATGTTGAGAAAGAAAATACCAAAAATATGCACAGGCTGGAAACAGGATAAAGCTGTGGTGAGATCCACCTCTGTCCCTAAAGGACCCCCAAGCACCCCCATCCCTCCTGCTGAACAGGCACAGGCACCTCTGCACAGCTCTGGGCTCTTCCCAGGCCGCTCCCTGACCCAGTTAAAGGCTGAGCATGGATTCAAACCCCAGCTGGGCACTTGGAGGAACACTCAGTGCTCTTTTACTAAGGGATCCTACCCCTGAATTTACAGATTTTCCCTGACACAGCCCCTGAGGCCACAGGCAGCTGCCCCTGGAGCCAGGCATTGAGAGGATGATCCCTGCATGGTCCTCCCTCTCATCCCTGCTTTGAACAACCAGACTCAGGTTTCCCTCCAGCAGCTGAACTGTTTTCCTCAAGGAAAACCACACAGGGAAGGTGGCCCAGGCTGTGATGCTGCTCCAGCCCCTGAGGCTCCTCCTGGGGAGTTTTCTCCCGGGTCAGGGCCTGGCCAGCAGCAGTTTGGCCTGGGATGCAGGGGAAGGAATCCCCCCAGGAGCAGGACCCCCCCCTTGGCTCTCATGATGGGGACAGCAAGGACGTGGCTTTGAATTGTGAGCCCTCCCTGCTCTGTGGGGCTGGGCTGGCCCTGCCACAGCTCCAGGGCAGTCCCAGGGCAGCCCCATCACTGCAACCCACCCAAGTGCAGCCCTCCCACACCCAGCGAGTGGAACCTCGGACTCAGCTCCGAGGAAGCAAAGAGGATTATAATTTAAACCCTGTATCTTCATTTCCCCTAATGAACTCTCCCCTGGCTGCCCCTCCTCACACCCAGCTCCTTTAATTCTCCTCAGGCTTTGGTTCCTGACTGGCCTCGATTTTAACGAAGGTGTCTCAGCACTAACTCAAGTGTTGGCAGCAGCAGCTTTTCCAGCCTCCTCCAAAGGCAGCTGCTCCTGCTCCTGCACTGCCTTCCAGGGAAAATGGTTAAAACTTCCACAGACTGAACCTTACTGCAGGATTGGGTTTCTCCTCTGATGTGAAGGGCTGTGTTACTGCAGAGCAGAGAGAACACCCCAGAGCTGCACAGCCCCAGAGCTGCCCAGCCCCAGAGCTGCACAACCCCAAAGCTGCACAGCCCCAGAGCTGCACAGCCCCAGAGCTGCACAACCCCAAAGCTGCACAACCCCAGAGCTGCACAGCCCAGGACGTGGCCAAGGAAAGGCTCCTTCCCCATCCAGGCTCTGACTCAAACACCAAGGGCAGGGAGGAGGTTCCTGGTCTGCCTGTCCTGACACCCTCCCAGGGGCTGCAGCACAGGAGCTGAAGCAGCTTTTGACCTAAAGTGAGTATTTTGGCAATGGACAAAATAAACCACTTTGTAAGTCAGTCTCAGAGCTCTGGAGATGCCCAGCATGGGCCACCTGAGTCCTGCTGGCACCACCTGCACAGGGCAAACCACTCCTTTGGGACATATTTGAATTTTAGTATTATTTTGGCAACTAGGAAATTGGAACCTGTCTCTTTTTGCCCCTCCTGGTGGGCTCTGCAGGCAGCAGAACAGGCTTGGGAGCTGCAGTGGGTATAATGTGAATAACTGGAGTCTGGCAGAGTGTCTGTAACACGCAATTCCAGCTCATCTGCAAATCCTCCAAATGATGATGGAGAAACCTGAATTACTGGATTTATTTACTGCAGCCTTTCCTACACAGAAGCCTCTCAAACAACTCATAAAGAATATTCTCCCAATACCCCTGTGAGTGATCCCAGCTTTAAAATAGCACAATGATTAAACCACTAAACAAGACAATTCCCCTCCAAGTGCTCCTACTTTGGATTCCATTTTCACAATGGCACTTCACCTGCAGATCATCCCTCCCTCCTTCAGGTCCCTCTGCCCAAACAGAGCCTGTACAGAGCCTGTGTCTCTCACATCCACCTGTACAAACATGCAGGTTTTGGGACACAAATCATCAGAAATGCTGCATTTTTTAAGCAGCTCATTTGCAAATTGTCCAGAATCCCTGAAATCAGCTGTGCAATAAAACCAGGTGGCTGTTTTTCTCTGCTGCCTCTCTAAGTCAGTGCTGCTCCCCTGGAGGGGCATCACACCCTGGGAAAGCCCCTTTCCTGCAGATATTGGTATCTGTGACCTGGGATAGTCCAAGACCCATTAAAATGAGGGACAGAAGGCCCACAGCTCTTGTCTGACACTGAACAGGTTGTGCAGACGTGGAGATTCCACTTCAAAACAGAATTTAACCCAGTTCCAGTTGCAAACACCCTGGTCCTGATGGAGGGGCTGGGCTGGGACATGGGACGAAGTCTCTGCACGTGGC
Source organism: Willisornis vidua nigrigula (assembly GCA_021164005.1). Classification (NCBI taxonomy): domain Eukaryota; kingdom Metazoa; phylum Chordata; class Aves; order Passeriformes; family Thamnophilidae; genus Willisornis; species Willisornis vidua. Next base: position 49,079 of record JAJPCS010000263.1, on the reverse strand, counting down.
ATTAACTGAGGAACTTCGAGGTTTGGGTTTGTGTGGAAGCCAAAAGCAAACAGGAACTGGGACTGTTGAGGGAATTTATTTAAACATGCAGGTTTTTACCCAAGCTATTCCCTCCAAATGCAGGTACTTGGCCAGCTCCACTTGTCCTGCCTGATTTTAGGGATTTAGCAAACTGAAGACAAGTAAAACAAGCAGAGCAGAAGCTTCACCAGTTTGCATCACCACTGCCCTTCCCCTCACACTGGTTTCAGTCCCCCTTTTCCATAAGCAGCAGAATTCCTTGTGTTGGTAAATATCATTTTAGGGGAAGTGTCCCTGCCCGTGGCAGGGGTGGAACAACAAGATGAGCTTTAAGGTCCCTTCCAACCCAAACCAGTCTGGGATTCTGTGATTAAACTCAGCCTTTATAAGGATACACCTGACCCAGGAGGGATTCCTCTCCCCACCCTCCATCCCCTGCACCAGTTTGTGCATCACCCACGTCATGAACTGCCCTGAGGAATTTGTAACCACCTTTTTTAGGGCTTTGTGTGATTTCAGGTCACACATCCAAGAGGGCAAAGCAGAATGGAACAGGGAACTGAGTCCCAGGAGAAAGGACAGAGCTACAGGAGGTTTTCTTGCTTTAACGTGGATAATCAGATTCTCACTGAGGGAAGGGGTTCAATAGAACATGGTTTGTTCTTCTCTGACAGAGACAGTTTGTGCAACTCACACACAAGATGCACATTCTTGACCTGCTGGAGGAGTCCAGAGGAGGCCACAGAGAATCTCCAAGGGCTGAAGCCCCTGTGGAGCCAGGCTGGGAGAACTCAGGGGGATCACCTGGAGAAGGAAAAGCTCCAGGGACACCTGAGAGCCCCTTCCAGAGCCTAAAGGGGCTCCAGGAAAGCTGGAGAGGGACTGGGGACAAGGGATGGAGGGACAGGACAAGGGGAATGGCTTCCCACTGCCAGAGGTTGGGATAGATGGGATATTGGGAAGGAATTCCTGGCTGGGAGGGTGGGCAGGCCCTGGCACAGGTTGCCCAGAGCAGCTGTGGCTGCCCCATCCCTGGAAGTGTCCAAGGCCAGGTTGGACAGGGCTTGGAGCACCCCGGGCTGGTGGGAGGTGTCCCTGCCCATGGCAGGGGTGGCACTGGGTGGGCTTTAATGTCCCTTCTAACCCAACCCATTCCATGATTCTGTGACTTTCCCTGCAGCTCTCCTGGATGTGCCTCAGCATGGAGCAAAGGCAAACAGAACACCCATCCTGGGGAGGAGGAACAACCCTCCTGCCCCTGGAGAAGCTGCTCCAGCTGAACAACCCTCCTGCTCCTGGAGAAGCTGCTCCAGCTGAACAACCCACACCAATCCCAGCGCTGTGATCAGCAGAGGACTCAGAGTGGGATGTTTAAAGCAGTGTGATTTGGAGCCATGGGGATGGACAGACAGACATCCTCCCAGTGGCTGTGCCTTCCCAGGGCCTCTCCTTTGGTAAATCCATCCCCCAGGATGTGCCTGGGACTGGAAGTGCTGCGGGTGAGGCCACTCTCAGTCACTCCACAGCACCTGCAGCTCCTGCCCTGGGTTTTCTTGGCTCCTCTGCCAGGCTGACCTGCCAGGCCCTGCTGTGGCTGCAGCACCTGCTCACAGCCTGGGGGGCTGCCAAGGACCCCCCAACATCAGGGGAATTGGGATTTGGGGGGGCTGCCAATGACCCCCCAGCATCAGGGAAATTGGGATTTTGGGGGGGCTGCCAATGACTCCCCAGCATCAGGGAAATTGGGATTTTCCATAATAAAGACACAGAAATACAGGGAGTGTGTGTGTGCCTGTGTGTGCTGGGGCAGAACTGCAGCCCCTGCACTGCTGGGAGTGTCCTGCAGTTCACAAAGTGCCCTTCACTTCTCCTATAAAACTTTGTTCCATTTTAACAAAAACATGAACTTTGAGGACAAATATTGTGCTCAGGAACAAAACCTCAGAAAGCCCAGACCCTCCTCCACAGTAACATCAGAACAGCATCAGCAGCTTTGTAGTTTCCTCCCATTTTTCTCCTAAATCCAACAAAAAGCCCCAAAAATTTGTCATCCTCTATTTCTGAGGATGTCTCCACCCTTGGGAATATTCAGAACTCAGGGGATGCGGCCCAGAGTTCCCTACTCAAGCTCCTGACCTCACCTCCAGGTCTCTTCCAGCCTTCCCCTCCCTGAGCCCAGGGCAGCAATCAGGGAAAATATTCCACATTTACTCAATTCCATTCAATATCCTGTGTATGAAGTGTCTGAATCTGCACAAAGTTAAAGCAACTCAATAAATTCCTGGTTTGTGACAGCACCTTGAAGAGGGGTCTGTGGAGATCATGGGCACAGCCCTTCCAGGCACAGGGAGCCAGACTGGAATTGCTGCTCTGGAATCCTTGTTGTTTCCATGGAAAGCAGCACAGGGAGGACCAGGCAGGTCATGGATCCAGACCCTCCTCTCTGGAATGTGGCCCCCATTCTGCAGGTAGAGCTTATTCCAGTCTGCCACAACAGCCAACAGTGGACTCCAGGAATTCCAGGGCTCCAGCTCCCAGTTTTGGCTGCTGGGATGTTTGATGCCCTCTGCTCACAGAATGCAGCCTGAGCAAGCCCTGCCTCTTGTGCTGACTCTGGTGCTCCAGGGGACACAGGGTGTTTGTTTAAAACCTGCCTGTTTTCTGGAGCATGCACAAAACCAGCCCTTAAACTGCCTGGAACAGAAGGGATTGTTGCAGAAGGGATTCCAGAGCTGGAATTATTAAATGGAAGAAAATGGCAAGCTGCCTTGTATTGTTTTGCCTTCTTGTATTACGAATAAAACTCTGGTTCAACAAGTGGCAGAGTCTGAAAAACAGCAAAATAAAGCCCAGGGCACGTGGCTGTGGGAGCAGAAAACACACGTGGGCAGGTCCTGAGGAAAGGGATGTGTGGAATTCTAAAACAGCTACGGAGAAATTTGGTTGTCTACAAAAAATGCCATTTCACTCCCTCCCAAAAAAAAGCTCCTGGCAAGTTTCCCAATTCCCAATCACCTCCTGAGCCAAACAAAGCTGTTCCTGCTGTGCCCAGCCAGGATGGGCCAAGGGGCAAAGACACCCATGGGGGCTCTGCCTTCCTGAAGGCCCTGTTGGCTCCTGGTGGAAGGGCAGGAACACCCTGGGCCAGGTCATGGCCACTCCTGGGGGGAAAAGCTCAGGCAGCCAACACATCCCTGCCCTCTGGGGCACCTGGAGAGGGAGCACAAACACCTCTGAGCAGGGATTCTGCACAAGGGCCTGGAGTAGCGGGACAAGGGCAATGGCTTCCCACTGCCAGAGGGCAGGGATAGATGAGATATGGGGAAGGAATTCCTGGCTGGGAGGGTGGGCAGGCCCTGGCACAGGTTGGGCAGAGAAGCTGTGGCTGCCCCATCCCTGGCAGTGTCCAAGGCCAGGCTGGACAAGGCTTGGAGCAACCTGGGACAGTGGGAGGTGTCCCTGCCCATGGCAGGGGTGGCACTGGGTGGGCTTTGAGGTCCCTCCCAACCCAAACCATTCCACGATCCAGTTCTAAGACTCCCCTGCAAACCAGCAGCACAAGGGTGGGTCTAAAGCCAGACCTAGTCCTGACCAGACTCAGTATTTGTGCTGCAAACCTTCCCTTTGCACACACGTGATAAAATTGTTCTGGGTTTTTCTCTTTCCTTTCCTCGTTACAAAAAAAGGAATTAAAGGCTGTTTCTAGTCCTTCTGAAGTGCACAAATATTATAACTAATTCATTCATCCTTCCTACATTGTGCTTTCTGAAATCCAAGTGCTTCCAGGGTTAAATAATTATTAAAATTACTCCTGTTAATTGGCTTTTGAAGCCCCATTATGCCTTCCCCACTCTCCTCCTGCAGCTCTGACATCCAACTGCTCCCCCAAATCAGAGGAGACCCACCAAGCTGAGCCTCCCTGAACAAAAGCCCCCTGGAGGCACCAACACACAGACATGCTCAACATTTCCAGCCTAGATTTAACCTAATGAGGGAAAAAGCAGAGTAATGAATCAAAAATAATGGACTACGTTCCAGGAGGAAATATTCCCAGCATTATTAACCCAATCAAACCCCTCCTAATCCTATTACAAACCAGAGGGTTCAGCTGCACTTCCAGCAGGTCTCGAACACAAAGGCCAAAAGCAGATTACACTTCTGGATTTATCAGCTATTAAATAACTCACAGTTTCAAATCTCCACCTGCAGCCACAGATCCCTGCAAGCTCAGAATTAGCAAAATGCCCTGGGAATGCTGGGATGAAGCCTGACCTGGATGTGCAGGAGGAAGCACAAGGAAAGAAGTGGGAAGGACAAGAGGCCAAATATTTGACTGTGCAGAAAAAATCCATTAGTGCATAATAATTTGGGGTTTTTGGCAGGTATCTTGCTCTCAAACCACTATCAGGAGTTGAGTGGCTTAAATCTTTACCCTCATTATCTGCTATGGGCAGAAGATCCAAGAACCTGCAATGTGCTGGTTGGAGGAGCAGAACAAACCGGCCACTTCCTCACTGTGGGTCCAGCACCAACTTCTTCACTTCCCCAAGGAGAGTTTCATCTTCCACTCTGTGTCAACATCACATAAACATCCTCACTGACAACCCCACAAGCCACAGGACTCCTGCTGGTTTGGACTGGCAGGAAATCTGGAATGGCACTGAATCCAAACCAAGGAGCTTCCTGCAGGGACAGACTCCAAGGGGGAAGAGTTCCCTGCAGAGTCAGGGACTGACTTGCCCAAGGTGTGCCCAGGGACAGTCCTGGACACAGGAAATGATGGGCAGGGCCTGGGGATGAATGGGGTGATGACACCAGGAGCTCCAGAGGCCGTGGAAGTTCATTATCTGACTTCCTGCAGAATTCTTTCTAGCAAAGCAAGTAATGGGGAATATCCTGAGCTGGGAGGGACCCACAAGGACCATCCAGTCCAACTCCTGGCCCTGCACAGACACCCCAACAATCCCACCCTGTGCCTGGAGAACATCCAAACCCTCCTGGAGCTCTGGCAGCTTCAGGGGTGTGCCCACTGCCCTGGGGAGCCTGGGCAGTGCCCACCACCCTCTGGGGGAAGGACCTTTCCCTGAGATCCAACCTGGCCCTGCCCTGACACACCTTGAGATCCCAGAATATGCTGAGTTGGAAGGAACCCAGGAAGGTCACCAAGTCCAACTCCTGACCCTGCACAGGAAATCATCCCCAGGAGTCCCACGCTGTGCCCCAGAGGATCCTCCAAACCCTCCTGGAGCTCTGGCAGCCTCGGGGCTGTGCCCATTGCCCTGGGGAGCCTGGTCAGTGCCCACCACCCTCTGAGGGAAGGACCTTTCCCTGAGATCCAGCCTGACCTTCCCTGGCACAGCCCCAGCCCTTCCCTGGGTGCTGTCCCTGGTCCCAGCATTTGGGGGAAGGTGAGTGTACCAGGCAGCAATCAGACCCTGAGGGCAGCTGCCTCCAGCAGCAGGAGAGACCCAGGAGCACCTCCCCCCTCCCAGACCCCTGACTTTCCACAGGGCACCACGGGCGAGGTTCAATTAAATTACATCCCTCCTTCCATCCCAATCCCTTAATAAATGTGACTTTATTAAAAGCATCTCACATTGGGCCACGGGTGATGGGAGCACTGAATAAACATCATGGTTATAACAGGATTATTCCAGCTCCTCCAGCAAGGATCCAAGATAATAAAAGAGGGGCTTGGGGATTGCCTATAAACATGCCACAGATGGCAGGCAGACATGCCCCTGGCACACACTGCCAGGCCTTGGGGTACTAAGGAATGCCTCCCTGCCAGCACAGGCCCCAATTTAACGATGGTGACATTTTTGAGGACCAGAATGAGACCACAAAACTCTCTTCACTGCAGGCACAGAACCAGATGGTAACAAGCTGCAGCTGGTACAATCTGTTCTGGATTTCATCAGCCACCTAAAAGTCAAGGTCTCTGTACAGTGAGATCCAGAGGGTTCAGCCCTCCTGCACTTTGGTTTGCTTGGGTCTATCCTGAGCTTTTTGGGAGGGATGAGGGATGTCCACAAGCACAGCAACTCCAGAGAAGGTCTCCAGAGGTGGCACAGGATGCTCTGCCCTCTGGTGCCCCTGTGCCCCAGCCCAGCCGTGGGCAGGCAGTGCCATGCCCAGTGCAGTGTGTTCTCCAGGAGAGCTGCAGCTTTCCCTGAATACCAGAGGAAATTCCTGGCAGGTTGTTCCAAGCGTGGTTGGTGCTTCCAAACCGTGGGCCTGGACTAAGAGGATCCCTCAGAGGGCACGTCAGAGCCAGCAGGTTTAAAGCTGAGGCAGAGAAAGCCAAGAGTCTGTTCCAAACCAATCCCCCTCACGTGCCAGAACCCACTGCACTTGTTCCTTGGGATCCTTCACAGCACCCCCAGGTCATGAGAGGGATGAAATTGTCCTCTCCTGGTGCCCCAAGCTCCACAAGCTGCCTCTGCTCGTGGCACAGCTGGAGGAGCCCTCTCCCCACCCTCTGTCCTGCTCCTTCCAAGTCCCAGCCTGGCTGCTCTGGAAGGGCTTTCTCATCATTCCCATCCCACCAGGGCTCCCCACAGATCCCTGGGGGCACAGTCAGAGCAGGACAGACTGACAGCACTTGAGCTGCTCTGTGTGAACAGCTCTGGGAATGTTCTCTGCCTGCCCTGGCCTCTCCCACACCCACTACTCAGGCAACCAGAGCACTGCCAATCCAGGCCCCACTCAGGCTCTGGGGAACCTGCTCCAGGAGCCATATCCAAGGAGAAACTTCTCTGCTCCTTTTCCAATGGCTTCTCCTTCCCTCTGCATGCTGAGAAAGCAAATTGTGCCAAACCAGCCCCTTGTGCAGCCTCAGGCCAGGAGGGGAGGGAGAGGGGCTGTGACCCTCCTCTCCCTGTTGGAATATTCACACAAACCCAACAGAAATATGGAATGTGATGGACTTGGGGGCACATCTGGCCACATCCCCGCAGCAGCAGCCCCTGCTGGGCACTCCCCCTGCACATTCCTGAGAGCAGCCGATGATTTCAGGGCCCTGGAATGTGGGATGGGAAGGCTGTGGGGCCCGGGCTGTGGGGCTGCCCCCCAGCTCTGCCAGGCTCTCCCCCTCAGGGGCACAAACCCACCCTAAGGGGCAGCAGGGGCTAGTGGTCAGGATTGCCCCCGGAGAGGTGGGACAGGAGCCTTGCTCTGGTTTGGCTGCACCAAATGGGAAGGGCAGAGAGAGGGGTGAGAGACCCCCAACCCCAGCACTGCAGGAGCAGCTGGTCCTGCTCATTCAGGAAAGCAGAAGGGAAGCCAACCAAGGGACCAAACACGCTTCCACCTGACTTTTCTTCCCTCAGGACAGACCAAATACCCCACCCAGGCCCTGTTCTGTGGTTCCCAAACTCTTCCTTGCAGACCCCTCAGTGGGACACCATCCTCTCCCCACAGGGAGGGCCCCACCCCAGAGCTCTGCTGAGGGGCAGCACCTCCTGCCACCACTTCCTGGAATTTCAGCTATTCCCTCATCCCCATCCCTCAGAGCACCGGGACAGCAGCTCTGGGGCAGCCAGGACAGACAGGAGGCACCTGTGGAGCCACAGCACTTGTTAATCCTCTGCTGTCCATCAGAGCAGGGATTCTGCAAAGTGGGAAGGGTCTGGAGGGCCACGAGGGGCTGAGACCACTTGGCTTGTTCAGCCTGGAGAAGGGGAGGCTTGAGGGGAGACCTCAGTTTACAACATCTTCCTGAGGGGCAGCTCCAATCTCCCCTCTGGTGACAGGGACAGCACCCAGGCAATGGCTGGAGCTCTGTCAGGGCAGGGTCAGGTGGGATTTCAGGGAAAGGCTCTTCCCCCAGAGGGTGGTGGGCACTGACCGGGCTCCCCAGGGCAGTGGGCACAGCCCCGAGGCTGCCAGAGCTCCAGGAGGGTTTGGATGATGCTCTGAGGGACAGGGTGGGATTGTTGGGGTGTCTGTGCAGGGCCAGGCATTGGACTGATGATCCCTGTGGGTCCCTGCCAGCCCAGGACACTCCATGACTGATATTCCCACTTCCAGGAACTGTGAGCCCCAGAAGATGCTGAGATTGCAACCAGGGGACCAAGGACTGACCTCTGTGCTGGGCCCAGCCTGAGCTCAGCACTGAGACTCATCTCTGGCCACACAAAGTGACACAAATTCCACCACTGGCAAGATCAGTTTTAGCACCAAACAATTTATCCAAAGCCTGAAAACATCCATCAGTATCTTCTCTCACTGCTGCCTCAAGAGCAGTGCCTGCCTCAGAAAGTCTCACTGCCAGGAGTATTTATTAACTCAGGGGTCTGATGGAGAAATCAATGACCCTTAATCAGACTCTAATTCAAATGAAGAGGTCTTGTCCTTATTTTTTATGCACAAACAACCTGCATTAGGCAGGACTGGACCTTTGCTCAGTGTTCAATCATCCACACAGCGTGGGTGGGTAAAATACAGTTATTTGTGAAGTGGTTTATTGCTGTTAAAGGAATTAATAATAATACCTTCATCCAAATCCCATGTCAGCTTGGATCCCTTTATCTCAAAAGGGAAACAGCAGGATTTAAGGGGTCCAAGAATCAGACAAAAAGAACAATTACAGTATGGAAAAACTTCCAAGTGATGAGAGATTTAAAGGATTTTGATTGTTTATCTAAAAGGAAGCAAATAAATGAAATCCTGATGCAAGCTCACAAACTACAAGTGCTCTGGAAAGAGGAACCTTCCACTCACCACGTTTGTTAACACAAGTACAAGGGCATTCCCTGAAACCCACAGGAGACAAGTCATGATGCCAAGAGCAGGTGAGACTTTCTCCCAAACCTCCCCTGAAGTGGGGAATTCCAAACCGTAACACAGAAACTCAGCCCCTGACAGGGCTCAAAGTGAGATATACAGAAGAATATTCAGAATTTAATTTTACCCAAACCTCTTTAACAGTCCAGGAGTAAGGAAAACTTTCCCTGGAGACAGGTTGTCCTGTAGCTGCTCATGCCAAGAGGTTTGACTCCCGTTCAAACCTTCCTGGTGGGAGTGTCCCAAGTTCAGCACTTCCCTTTTGGTTCTTCATGGAATCCCAGAGTGGTTTGGGTTGGAAGGGACCTCAAAGCTCATCTCATTCCACCCCCTGCCAAGGGCAGGGACACTTTCCATGGGCAGGGACACCTCCCATGGGCAGGGACACCTTCCATGGGCAAAGACACCTCCCATGGGCAGGGACACTTTCCATGGGCAGGGACACCTTCCACCAGATCAGGCTGTCAGGAGCCCCCTCCAGCTTGGCATCATCCTCCACCCTTCACCATCAGCTCCAGCTCAAAGGGCAGGGTCACCTCAGGTGCCAACACCTGCTCAGAAGTGCTGGGAATGAACAGCAACCACCCCTTTGGATGCTTTGCTACTGAATCCCACCTTTCTAGGAACCACTCAGGGAAAAGCTGCCCAGCACTCAGCCCTCCCTGCCCCCAAACTGCTCAGTGCCTGGTGCTGCCCCTGCCCCACAGCCCAGA
>JAJPCS010000263.1:8040-31535 GCA_021164005.1 Willisornis vidua nigrigula | reverse complement strand
GAGTGCCCTGGGCTGGTGATCACAGTGGGGTTGGATCAAGGGTTGGATTTGATAATCTGAGGTCTCTTCCAACCCAAGTGAGAAGAGCGATGAGGCTGGAGAAGGGACTGGAGCACAAGTGCTGTGGGGAGAGGCTGAGGGAGCTGGGGGTGTTCAGCCTGGAGAAGAGGAGGCTCAGAGGTGACCTCAGCACTGTCTGGAGCTGCCTGAAGGGAAGTTCTGCCCAGGTGGGGGTTGGTCTCTTCTCCCAGGCACTCAGCAATAGGACAAGGGGGCACGATGGGCTCAAGCTCTGCCAGGAGAAATTGAAGTTGGAGAGCAGAAAGAAATTCTTTGCAGAGAGAGTGCTCAGGGATTGGAATGGGCTGCCCAGAGAGGGGGTGGATTCCCTATCCCTGGAGGTTTTTAAGCTGAGCTTGGCCGTGGCACTGAGTGCCATGATCTGGTAAAGGGACTGGAGTTGGCCCAAGGGTTGGACTTGATGATCTTGGAGGTCTTTTCCAGTTCAATCCATTCTGTGATTCTATAATTCTATACTGACAGCCTGGCAATAGCACACCTGGGGAGCATCCCATGAGAGCCCACCCACCCCTGACCTTCCAGGGCCTCCAAAGCTCAGCCAAGTCCAGTTTAGGGAACCCACCAGAGAGAATGGTGGTGATTCCAGCAGGAGGGAAAGCACAGAGAGCCCTTCTCAGCAGCTGCAGCAAGAAGGTGTTTCTGCACCTTCCTCCTCCTCCAACCAATTATTTACAGACAAACTGAAGTGTGAGACAGTGATTTTTATGTTAACAGGTGATAAAGGAAGACAAAACTGCTGCATGTCTGTGTCTGTCTGGCAATTTTTAACAAATCCATGAGGGAGAGCCCATCCAAACCATCCCTTCCTGGATGCCTGTGCCCATCGTGCCTGGGCTGTGGTTTGCTGTTTATTAAATGGTCTGAGATGACTATGGAAGCAAACATCCCCCTTAACCTACAGATTAAATTGCTCTTCTAAAAATAGAGACACAAAATTACGTATTAATTTGCTATGGCATCACTTTCTACGTTCCCTGAGTACTAAGAGGCTCACTTTAGTTTTCCAGAAGGCTTAATCTTGTGTTTTAAAGGAAGGAAGGAATGAGAAACGAAACAGAAACTCAGTCTGGAATTCTTGTTTTTCTTTTTTTTAAATCTTTCAGGTTTAGCATCTTTTACAATTTTGGGATTCTTCTTCCCCCACCCAAGTATCTGATTTCAGGTACTCGAGAAGCTGTGGCTGCCCCATCCCTGGAGTGTCCCAGGCCAGGCTGGATGGGATTGGAGCAGCCTGGGCTGGTGGGAGGTGTCCCTGCCCAGGGCAGGGGCGGGATGGGATGAGGAGCTGAGTGTCCCTCCTGCACTCTCAGCCAGCAGGGACTGTGTGGCCTCCTGACCCAGATCCCTCCTTTAAGCACAGGGTGGCTGGAGCAGCTGATCCTCCCTAATCTCTCCTCTGCAGGATTCTCTTCCCTGCAGCAAGATCCTTTAAAGGCCACGAAGGAGCCTCTGCTGGATGTGAAATGCCCAGGGGGGACCAACACACACCCCCCAGAGCCAAAACAACCACAGCCCAGAAGAGTTGAGCCTTAATCCCTGACAATGTTGGACAAGGGGGTTCTTCAGCCCCTCCCTTCCCACCAGCTGGGCTGAGCTGGGCACCCTCACACGAGGGGCACCTGCTCCGAGGGGCACGGTGGGACCGCAGGGAACACCCAGAGCCTCCGGGAGTGCTGGATCCAGCCAGGCTGGGGGGCTGCTCCTGACCAGGGCACAGACACTCCTCCCCACACGGGCACACCTCGTTAACACTCATCTCTAATCAGTTCACACCCAGGAGTCAACCACAGAATCCCAGAGTGGTTGGGATAGAAGGACCTGGAAGCTCATCCCGTTCCAACCCATGCCCTGGGCAGGACCCTCCACACACATCAAGGGTGTTCAGGGTCAGTGTCGCTCCTCAGCCTATCCAAGCTTATCCCAAAGCATTTCTGGTCTGAACTCCACCCCCTGAGATCACTGAGGGAGCTACAAACGTCCACCACAACCTGCCAGAGGAGGAGGGAGATCTGTCTGAAAACTGCGTGTCCATTAACGCAGTTACTCCTCTTATCTCAATCCCAGCTCGTGCCCCAGGCTGAGTGTGAGGAGCACTTTGTTCCTGGTCCTTGGTTTCCTTGGATCTCATTTCCAGCAGGATCAGCCCTCTGGGCCCTCTGGCATTTATGGTCACCTCGGGAGCAGCTCCTTTGCTGTCACAAGTCCCTGTCTTCCCAAAAACTCCAACCCTAAAAGCTCTCGATTGTATTTCTTTGAAATCATTTACAGCAGACACAAAACTTGGTTCTTATTTCCCTTCCAAACTCCACAGGTTTGGGATCTTACAGCAGACACACCAGTAATTCCCTCAATTTCCTGCAATATAAAGAATTAGGAAACACCAGGCAAGGAGCTGCTTAAAGCACAAACCCCAAATCTTTATGTCCAAATTCAGCTGTTATGACAGAGCATCTCCATTATTGATGAGGGGAAATTATTCCAAGATTAGTTCATTGAAGGAATTATTTCCAACTGTGATTTGCTTTAAAATAATTCTACTGCTGAATTGATTTATTTAAAATAACCCCAATCCAACAACCTCCTTAGTATCAGTCTTTCCTCCAGGACACTCTATCAAATAAACAAAGTTGACACATGATGAATTGAGGTGGGTTTGGTTTTAACACCAGTAGGATTCCTTGAGAAAGAGGTTCTACCAAAGTTCTATTGGGAATTTTGAGCATCTCCAAGTTCTCAGCCAAACTTTATCCCACTTGGCCTCTCTCCTCACCTCCTCTCTCTGCCCTGCAGGAAACGAGTTCCTCTGATTTGCTCATATTACTGGGGCTCAGAGTGGAAGCCACGTGACTTTCCATCCCATTATTGTAGCCCTGGAAAAAAAGAGCTCTGGAATGTGCAACCCAGGTCTTGACAAAGCGTGGAAAGGCATGGAAAGGATAACTGAGTTATTTTTTATCTTTAACTAGAAACTGGGGGTTCACCTGTGGGTTGCCCATCCCTCAGTGTCACCATGTGGTGCTTTCAGACCCCAAAACTCTGCCCAAACCAGCCACCCCCTGATAAATACCCATCTCTGAAGCTGCTGCCCCTCAATCCATGTGCAATCCCACCCAGGACATCCCAGCAAATCCAGCATGGAAGGCACGAAGCAGCCCCTGGGGCTGGGCATGGACAGGAAGGCTGGGCTGGATCTTGGAGGCCTTTCCCAACCTTAACCACTCCCTGATTCCATTGGCTCTTCCACACCCTCAATTGGGGGTTTTTATAAAATCTAGTCAAACTACACATAAAATCCATCAACTAAAAATGACTTGTTTGTTGCAAAGCCAGGCCTTGAGTCCTGGTGCTGTTCTTGTGTCACAAACTGCCCGGGCCCTTCATGAATGGGTTTGTCAAGGCCCTCCCACCATGTGCTCTTCCCATCCCAATTCATTTTTCCCAGGACTCCCCTGACTCTGCCACCTCCCTGGGGCTTCAAATGGAAGCCCAAAAGGAACCCAGCTGGGAAATTTCTCTCCTTTGCCCAAAATATGGTATTTTCTCTCAAACTTGTGCTTTCTTAAAGCCTGGAACTGAGATACTTCCAGCCCCGGCTTCTATTCCTGTAACGCAGCAAGGAGGGATATTTTTCCACACTGAAAAGCTATTTTAGGTCATTCTTCACAGTTACTTTTCTATTTTACATTAATTTAAATTTTTACAGTCATATTTTCCCCACAGGCATCTGCATTATATCTTGGGAGGAGAGAATTGAAAAAAATAACCCTCTTTAAAAGGAATTTAGAATATTTTTAAGTGGTTTCTAAGTGTTGTATGAGGCATATAAAGCATAATAAAAACTGAATTATTTATTACAGCTGTTTGTACATTCATGTTCACAGAATCCCAGAATGGTTTGGGTTGGAGGGACCTTAAAGATCATCCCATTCCATGGGCAGGGACACCTCCCACTGTCCCAGGTTGCTCCAAGCCTTGTCCAACCTGGCCTGGGACACTTCCAGGGATGGGGCAGCCACAGCTGATCTGGGCACCCTGTGCCAGAGCCTGCCCACCCTCCCAGCCAGGAATTCCTTCCCAATTTCTTCCTTTGGCTTTGCTTTTTTCCACACATCCATTTATTGGGATACTGTGCACAGAGGGGGCAAACAAGCCAGCCCAGCCTGCAGCTCAGGGTTGTTCCTCACTGCTGTCAAACACACCTCCCCAGATCCCAAACCCTTGTCAGAGCTGTATCCCAAACCTTCCAGCTGCCCTGGATGGACACCCTGGGCTGGCTGCCCACCAGGCCACCCATGGCCAAGCCAAGTCCTTCCCCTGAGCCTCTGCACTTCTTGGACCAACAGGCACCTGACACCCTCATCCTGCCCAGAGCTCAGCCTGGCATCTCCTGGCAGCAGATCCCTCATGGAAGAGGCATCTCTGCAACCCAAAACGGGAAGGGGCCGAAGATCAGCAGCAGCATGGAATGGTTTGGGCTGGAAGGGACCTCAAAGCTCATCCCATTCCATGGGCAGGGACACCTCCTACTGTCCCAGGCTGCTCCAAGCCCCATCCAACCTCGCCTTGGACACTTCCAGGGGTGGAACATCCACAGCTTTCCTGGGCTAAAGATGCTCCAGGCCTGGACCCCTCATGGAGCCAGAGCTGACACCCCATTCCCAGTCACTCAAGCAAAGGGAGAAGGAGAAAACCTCACACAGCAGCTTTTCTATAAGCAGCTTATGCCACTGCATCAAATACACTGAATTTATCCCATCTACAGCTTTTCTTCTTGTTTTCCAAATAATTAAAAGAGCAGCTTAAAAGCAATTTTTGGCATTAAAAATATTTGCACTATCCCAACCAGAAAAGCAAAATATGACTTTCCCAGGGCTGTGCTGATTAAGCAAAGCTTGTAAATAACTCTGGGCTTCCAGCTCTTGCCATTGGAAAAAGAAGAAAGGAATAAAAGGAAAACACTATCATGTGTTCACAAATAATCATGGTTGTTCCTAAGCTAAATTTCCACAATAATCAATATTATACAGTAACAAACATGTAGGACAGTGAGGCAAAGGCACCTACAGATATTCAATGTACTATCAACACATTTCCTCCTCTGTGCCATGGAATGTTTCACAGGAAAACAAATTCCCTTCATTATTTCTCTGATCAGGAGGCATTAGAAGGTGAACCATTAAAACACTCCAGGTCAGTCTCTGAGCTGCAGGGAGAAGGGAAGAGATGGAGACACCAGAGTGAAAACACAGCCAAACCAGTGCCATTCCCCTGAGACTGCTGGGCAGAGCCACTCTGGAGACCCTCAGACACAGGGATGGACCACAAGTCCTCCCAAGATTTCATCCTTTCCTGGTCACACGCAACAAAAAAGTTCCTTCAGAAAAATGTAGAATTATTAAGGTTGGAAAAGATCTCCAAGAGCATCAAGCCAACCTTTGACCAACAGCCCATTCCCAGTAATCCACGTCCCCAGCTGCCACACCCACACTTTTTGTGAACACTTCCAGGGATGGGGACTCCACCCTGCCCTGGGCAGCCCCTTCCAATGACTGACCACCCCTTCCACGAAGGAATTTTCCATAATATCCTGTCTAAACCTCCCCTGGTGCAACTTGAGGCCATTCCTCCTTGCCCTGTCCCTTGTTCCCTGGAGCAGAGCTCCAACTCCCCCAACTTCACCCTCTTCTCAGGAGTTGTACAGCAAGAAGGTCCCCCCTGAACCTCCTTTTCCTCCTCACATGCAGGAAAACGTGTCCTTAACCAGCACCGTTAATTGCAGGAGGCAAAAAGAACTTGCATTTTCTCAAATGTACAGGTTCAAACTGCACAGTTTCGAATTGCATTGTCTTTTTAAAATCTCCAAGACAAAATAGTTGCTCTATAACATGACATGACACATGAAATGGTTCTCCAAGCCCAGAGGTGGCCCCAGCAGATACTCACAGTGCTGTACACAGCGGAGACGGTCGGAGTGAAGATCCGATCCTCGAGGGGCTGCTGGACAGGACCTCGGGGGATTCTGCAACACAGCAGGTCAAGGAAAGCACGTGGGAGGCAGGGCTGGGATGGGGGACACCAGGGGACACCCAGGGGACACCAGGGGACACCCCACCCCCAGCACTCACAGCCAGCTCCGATCCCGGGGGGTCTCCCAAGGAGCACACACAGCTAGTTCAGCACTCACAGCCACCCTGGCAGCTCCAACCCCTCAGGCTGTCCCAAGGAGGACACACACCCATCTCCAGAACTCACAGCCAGCTCTGAGCCCTTGGATTCTACCAAAGAGGAGACCCACTGCACCAGCACTCACAGCCAACTCTGATTCCAGGGGGCCTCCCAAGGAGGACACACAGCTAGTCCAGGACTCACAGCCACCCTGGCAGCTCCAATTCCTCAGGTTGTCCCAAGGAGGACACCCACCCACCCCAGCACTCACAGCCACCCCAGCAGCTCCAACCCCTCAGGCTGTCCCAAGGAGGATACACACCCATCTCCAGGACTCAGCCAGCTCTGATCCCTTGGATTCTCCCAAAGAGAACACACACCCACCTCCAGCACTCACAGCCAACTCTGATCCCGAGGGGTCTCCCAAAGAGAACATACACCCACTCCCAGCACTCATGGCCACCCTGGCAGCTCCAATCCCTCAGGCTGTACCAAGGAGGACACACACACACACATCTCCAGGACTCACAGCCAGCTCTGATCCCTTGGATTCTCCCAAAGAGGAGGACACACACCCATTCCCAACACTCCCAGCCAGCTCCAATCCCTCAGGCTGTCCCACAGGGGCCACACACTCACCCCCAGCACTCACAGCCAGCTCTGATCTCTCAGGTTGTCCCACAGAGGACACACACCTAGTCCAGCCCTCCCAGCCAGCCTGGTTGTCCCAGAGGGGCAGAGTGTGGCTCCAAAGGCTGTTCCCACAAACACATCCAGGGAACCGAACGCGAACTCGCCGCCGAACAATCCACCAAACCTTGGGCCTGTCAGGAGCATCCCCCACCCCTGGTTTCATTTGGAAGAGTAAGGGAAAAATCCCAGGAGCCACAGGCCCCCAGCATGCAGCAGGACAAACCCTGCTGGTCAGCAGGGCCTGGACAATGGCAGCTCCTGTTTTGCTCACCACGCAGGAATCCTGCTGGAATTGTTGCCTTGTTTGCCTCTCCTCACCCAGGGACTCCTCTCCTCTCCCACCCACCAAAAAAAAGGGGCTGCTGCATAAATGGGAGGGTTTGAGGAGCTGCTGAAAAGGGATTTAAAGGCAAAACGCAAAAAACAGGGAGAAAGACTTTATGTACACAAAAACAAGCTGGGATCTGTTTAGTTTGTGGAATAAAACAAGGTGGTGCAGGGATTTAGAAGAAAAAAAAGCCTGGCTTAGATAATACCTTGTGGCCTCAGGCCCAGCATATATCTAGGCAAGACCCACTGCCCTGAAAAAGTCACTTACTGAAACATTTTCCTAAATGCCATAATCAGATTTCACCCTTTTGCTGTTTGTGTTTTATACACCAAAACCTCGTGGGAAACGAGAAGACTCTAATTAAGTTTCTTGCATACAAGGCAGGACACAAAGCTCAGGTGGGATAAACAGAGTCAGGGCAACTCTTCTTGGTTTTGTTCAAACCAGGAAAATACATTCTAAGTCAAACGTTGAGCCTAGAAGGTAAATTTGAGTCTTTCAAGAGACTCTGCACTCCAAGTTTGATCTCCAATTTAATGCTCCTGCCCAAAGCTCTGCAGGGACCAACAGCACAGGACAGGACAGATCCTACTGGTGCTGCCAACACCCAGGAGTGATCCAAGCTGCAGAGTCCAACCTGTTTCCCCTAAAGTGGGATGAATTTTTCAGTCAGAACCGTTCAGACCCGACCTGCTCTGCCCCTGCTGACTGTCCCCAGCACCCCAGGCTGGATCAGCTGCTCCTCCAGCAGCACTCGGGCAAATGTGCAGCATCAGAAACAAACACACAGAATTAAATCCACAGCATCACACTGTTTTGGCTCTGAACTAAAAAGCTCCTCCCTCACCAAACAGGCTGAGAAATTGCTCTAAACCCTCCCAAACCTGTTACATATTCAGTGTTTGAGCACAGACACGATGAAAGCTCTGCCTGATAGGATTAGGCTGGGGAGAGCCCAGCCCTGACCTTGACAACACCCCTGCACGTCAGCCCTGCCCTGGCAGGTGGGACACAGGACACAGGACCCAGGACACAGGACCCAGGACCCAGGACACAGCCCAGGAGCTGCTCTGGGACACCAGAACCAGGACCAGGATCCCCTCTGGTTCCCAGGATGTGCTCACTCCCCTCCAGCTCTTTCTGCCTTTTTTTAAGGACTGCAGGAATTTGCAGCATCTGAGGCTCCTCTGGGCTTTCCAGACCTGCCAGCTCAGCCCCAAGTGGTGCTGTTTGAGAAATAAGGAGGTTTTTAACAACCAAAGGAGATTTAAAGCCCTGAGTCAGCAGAACAACAATAACATTTGCCATGGACTTCAAGGGAGCCAAGGCACCACTCCCAGCCCTCATCCCGAGGATTCGGGCCTGAGTTTTGGAAAACAGCAACAGAAAGCCAAAATCGGGGATGGGAGGATTAGAAACACACTGTAAGGCAGAAAGAAAACTCCAATTTCCTGCTGTGGCACCATTCCCTCACTCCCAGAACATCCCTGTGACAGCAATGACAGCCCCAGGCCCAGGATGGAGCTGCTCCCCTTGTGTCACCAGAGATTCCCATCTCCAGGCAGCCCTGACAACTAAGGAAGCAATCCCTGCTTCAAAAGGGATCATTCCTGAGTTTGGAAAAACGGTTTCATCCTCGACAAGGTTAGGATTTATTTTCTTATTTTAGAACTTATGTAAGGCAGGAGGAAATAATCTCCTTTGAGCAGAGCACCTGCTCTTTTTGCACCCAGGAAGAGCTGCCCAAAGGAAGGAGAAGCTCAGAGGGATCTGCTGAGTTTGGGGTCACTGCTCCAGACCACTTCCAGCATGGGATGATTCTCAGCAGATCCAAAAGAAACCTCTGAAGTCCTTTTTGCCAAAGGATTTGACCTGGACACAAGACTGATAGGGACAAAATACCTTAAATTCCAGTAAGCCTTAATGGGGAAAGTGATTATTTGCAGCATCCAACTTCTGGCATCCATAGAGTGACTCTGGAAGGACCTGGGCTAGTGGAGACACTCCTGTTCCCTGGAAGGACCTGGGCTAGTGGAGACATTCCTGGTTCCCCCAAGCCTCCTGGAGCTCGTTCCTGCTTCCCAGTGGAAATCATCACCTTCCCCCTCTGTACACCTGCCCAAGGAGCCCATCCTGGGACAGCAGCTGCTGTCACTCTGGGCCAGGCGAGCAGGGGTGATGGGAAAGCTCCTCAGACTCTGCTAACGAGGCTCTTTTCCTTGAAGAGGGTGAAGTGACCGCACAGGGATGGCCCCCTGGGAGAGGAACAGGCCAGGGCCGGCAGGTGGGAAGGGGAACTTCATCCAGGAGCATCATCCCATCCCATCCCATCCCACCCACACGCACATCCTCATCCCATCCACATCCACTTCCCATCCACATCCACATCCACATCCACACCGTGCTGGGGCACTCACTCACCTGCTCTCACACAGAGCTTCAGTGCCACTGGGGGCTGCACAGCCCAAAATGCAGCACAGTCCCTGGGATTGCTGCCTTCCCACTCTCCCAGCACAATCCCTGGGATCACTGCCCCAGCATAATCCCTGGGATTGCTCCCTCCCTCTGCCCCAGCACAATCCCTGAGATTGCTGCTCTCCCACTGCCCCAGCACAATCCCTGGGATTGCTCCCTCCCTCTGTCCCAGCACAATCCCTGGGATTGCTGCTCTCCCACTGTCCCAGCACAATCCCTGGGATTGCTCCCTCCCACTGCCCCAGCACAATCCCTGGGATTGCTGCTCTCCCACTGTCCCAGCACAATCCCTGGGATTGCTGCCCTCCCATTGTCCCAGCACACCCAGGCAGGTGCAGGAGGTGAAGCCCACCCAGCTCCGCTGCAGTGCCCAATACCCCAGAGCCAGGAACACCAGGATGTGCTGAATAACTCAGGCAGCTCTTTCATGTTACTATTCTGGCACAGGGAGAGCCAATTCAGGAGCATCCTGTGCCCTCCCTCTTCCTCCTCCTCCTCCTCCCCCCCTACACCCCTGCCACCCACATCACCGACTTGTGCAGCCATGCTCCAAAATGATCCAGGAGGCTGGGAAGGGGGAGGGAAGGGTGGAAAAACAAAGATAACCCAAACCTCAAGCTGTTTCCAGAGCTCCTTCCATAGGGAGGAAAGACAAGGAGAGCGACGAACAGGAGCAAGGGGAACCTCGTAAATCCAAGGAGAACCCCTTAAATCCAAGGAGAACCCCTTAAACCTCCTCTGCAACCACGAGGCTGGGAAAATGGAACTGCAGCTCTGCTCGTGCTGGGCTGAGCAGCCCTTGCAGCCCTCCCTCCTCCACCTCCTTGCCAGAATCCAGGGAAGGACAGCGGCCAACGGCGCGGGATCCTCCTCATGGCTGTTCAGGGCTCATTAACTCATGAAATATACATTTAAAATCTCACCTAAGTGAGATAGTTCTGGCACATCAATAAATGCAGGCGCAGATGCAGTGGGAGTTCCACCCAGTCCCCATCTGGCTGCTGCAGTGACTGTGAGCTGGGGAATTTCGGGAGCTGTTACAGACCCAGTGGGAGAAGGAACGCCGGCTGGAAACCAAACAGAATTTTTCTGGAAACTAAAAATCTCCCTAAAAAGGGGAGGATCTCTTTTAATTAGACAGCCACAGCCACGCTCTGAGGAGAGTGGAATATGAGACTGCTCTGTAAAGCGATTAAGGAAAAAAAATCCAGCCTGGAGATGCTGGAGCAATCGGAGGCACTGCCAAAGGCTGAGGGAAATGACAGTCAGGAGGAATTCCTTGCAGAAATCTCCTCCCTGTATCACATTTCTCTGCTTGTTCCAATCACGCCACAAAACTGCAATCCATGAGATCTCTGTGTGCTGTTCCAGCAAGGAACAACCTGGAAACACGGAGCAAAATCGGCTCTTCCAGCAGGAAGGTCCAGGTTTCCCTGCTCTGCTCCTGCCTCCAGCACTGGAGGGGGAAAGAAATAACACCATTATGTTTTCTCCCAAGACGGACTCATTTTCCCTCGAATGGCGCTTGTCACCAAAGCTCATGTCAGCCACTTCCACCCCTTTTTCCTGAGCCTCTCCTGCCCTCCCAGCTTCAGGGATGCACCTTCTCACTTGAACAAAAACACCCACAGTATCCATGGGCACCTTCCACACAGCCATTCCAGAACTCCTGATTTTCAGCCCTGCCCAGAGCCAGAGTCTCCCACCAGCCATCCCCAGGGTTACGTAATCCCCACGCGTGTCCCTGCTTGTCCCAAACTGTGTATTAAAAACACACAAGATAAAACCACCAAGCGAGATTACAGCAGGGCAAGAAACCACATCACAGTGGAGCATTCCTTTCAGCTGTTGGAAGCAGGGAATCTACAAACCCCCCTGAGCAGGGAGGGATGTGAGGGCAGGGAGCTCTCCAAGAGAGTGTTTCTCCTCTGCAGCCTCTCCTCTATTCACCAAGCAATTAAAATGCAGGAGGTGAAACCCCAACAGCAGAAACACTTCATTGAGCTGTCTGGGAAACCACACGGGCTCTGAAAAGGTTCAAAGGGAGAGGCTGTGGCGGTCACAGCAGCTGGAACTTCCCCAGCATCACCCCATCCCTGGCAGCTCCACAGTCCTGCGCTCGGGGGAGAAGCCTTTTGTTCACTGTGCCTGGTCCTACCTGGCAGGGAGACCCCAAGAGAGCCAGCAGGGATTATCCTGGAGAGATCCAGCAGTGAGATCCCAGAGAGAGCCAACAGGGAGATCCCAGAAAGCTGTCACTGTGATCCTGGAGAGCTCTGGCAGCTGGATCCAGAGAGATCCAGCAGTGAGATCCCGGAGAGCTCTGTCAGTGAGATACTGGAGACCTCCCTCTGTGAGATCCTGGAGAGATCTGACAGACAGCTCTGTCACTGTGATCCCAGAGAGCTGTCACTGTGATCCTGGAAGGCTCTGTCACTGTGATCCCAGAGAGCTGTCACTGTGATCCTGGAAGGCTCTGTCACTGTGATCCCAGAGAGCTGTCACTGTGATCCCAGAGAGCTGTCACTGTGATCCTGGTGTCACTGTGATCCTGGAAGGCTCTGTCACTGTGATCCCAGAGAGATCTGTCACTGTGATCCCAGGGAGCTCTGTCACTCTGATCCCGGTGTCACTGTGATCCTGGAGAGCTGTCACTGCAATCCCGGTGTCACTGTGATCCCGGAGAGCTGTCACTCTGATCCTGATGTCACTGTGATCCCAGGGTCACTGCGATCCCAGAGAGCTGTCACTCTGATCCCGGTGTCACTGCGATCCCGGAGAGCTCCCCCCGTGCGCTGCTCTGTGTCAGTGAGCTCCGGAGAGCTCTGGCAGTGAGAACCCAGACAGCTCCAGCAGTGAGATCCCACAGAGCTCCATCACTGAGCCCCCAGAGAGCTCCAGCAGGAAAATCCCAGCTCAGCGCCAGGTCCTCTCCACGCCCCCACCAGCGAATCCCGTGGCTGCGGCTGCATCCACATCCCCATCCCCGGCGCCTCCATCCGTGCCACGCCGCGCTGGCTCCGGAGCTCTTCCTGCCTATGGAGAGCCCGAGCTCTTAAAGAGGCAGCGCAGGGAGGGCCCCGGCGATGCCCTTCTGCTGGGGTTTGGTACCCAAGCGCTTCCACGCTGCTGAAATCCCTCTGCTTCCACAGTATTTGCTCCGTGCACGCAGCGGAGAAGGGATGAGAGGCAGCATCGTGCTCCTCTTAGCAAGTTTTTTTGGGATAATAATCAAGCCAGGCTTAGAAGGGACAGGATGAGGGAAAAACAGCAACTCCCCTGCAGCATCATGGTGTGGTCGGGAAAGCTGCAGGGTGGGGAATGAGGAGCTCGAGAATGAGGAGCTCAGGAATGAGGTGCTCGGGAATGAGGAGCTCAGAAGGCTCCGGGGTTGGGGAGGATTTTATCCCAGCACAAACTCCCCAGCAGGGAATTTTGCAGCTTGTTCCCCTCATCTTTGCACTCACTGCCCTCAAACACAGCACCAGAAACCCCTGTAACCAGCAACCACTCCATCAGTCAATTCTCCCTTCAAAATCAATCCCTCTTTTGACAGCTCGTGTTTCAGAAGGCCGGGGAAGGAGAGCTGGTAAAGCAAACCACAGCCTTTAAAAAACCGAAACAACAAACACAACCCCAAATCAGACACCAAGGGAAAGTCACCTGGGAAAAAAATTAACATATGAGATAAAACAGGAGTCGTCCACCCTCTCCATGCTGAAATGTGACAGCCAAACCAATCCAAGGAAAAACAGAAGTCAGGTTACAAAGCAACTAAGTCCAGACTCAGGAAAAGGCAGGGCTGATGTTGCCTGGGTGACCAGAACTCGATCCCCACCGTCCCCAGCCCTTAACTGGAGGCACAGGCTGGTCTCCTGCCGTGTCACCTCCTCTCTTACAAGACTCGAGCACCCCACCCACAGCTGAGCACGCTCATAACAAATGAGATAGAAGTAATAGCACAAAAATCAAAACCAACATAATTCAAGGATTTTGAAAAACATTTAAGGACTTAAACCCCACCTAATCAAATGCCAACCCTCTCTAATCCCTCCCTCTCCTCTATCTCATCTCCCATCCCTGCAGATGTCACGTTTCATTTTAGGGTGGGTTTGGGGTTTGGTTTGTCTGTTCAGGGGTTTTATTGCCAGTGGATTCCCAACAAGGGGGCCAGGCCTTTTGGCTGAGCCTCACAGGAACGATGTGGCCTCTGTATGAAAACACTGCTTTTATTTTCATTTCTTGGCCAGATGCAACTGCTCTTGAGCAGCACGGAGAGATGTCAGAGTGAAGCACGACTGGGAGCCCTGGCTGGCCCACAGGTCAGGCCCCAGTGGGCACTGCTGTGCCAGTCTTTGGGGCTCATTGTTATTATGCCAAGGAAAAAATAAATCCAACTTTTTGCTGGCAGGAGCACTCAGGGACACGGTCACAGTTAAGGGCTGCAGGTGAGGAATCCCTTGCACATCCCTGTCAGATTTACACTGGTACTTAATTCTGATTGAGGGACGAAAGTCAAATGTTTTTAAAATACAAGAAAACAATAAAAGGTGTTTGTAAATAGGCAAAAATGGGGCTTATGGTTTAAAAGTACTGAGGCTTGTAACAGAGCAGTGCATCATTCCTGCAAAGAGAAACCTCCAGGATCTGCCACCTTCCCTAAAGACTCATTCCCAGAAGGATTCAGTGGGAAAAGCCATTATTAAGCTGGTTTCAACATTTTATGGCTCAGTATAAAGCTCTTAGTGCCACATGTGTAGTCAGTGTTCACAACCCAGCTGCCATTTATCAAACATATAAATTTTAAGTGGATCAATGAAGTGTTTGTGCAATAACCTCTTTAATCCTTCGTGTATTTTGTGTATTAAAAAGTAACACTGAATTCTCCTGAAGTTGTTGTTTATGGGCTGTTTTATACTTGGAACAATACCCTAAATAAAGTATTTATCTTTTGTTTTTGTACCAGAAATGCACCTGCATAAATACTGTTGATGTTTTGGGGCTCCTTTATTGCCTGGCTGGAAATCCCTGAGTGCAGGACTCGTCCCCTGGTCCCCAGCTGAACTGTGTGATGAGAACTGGAAGGGATAAGGCTTGTCCATCCCCCTGCCATCCAAGTGCTCCTCATTAAATCATCCTATCCCAAGCTCCCCCCACATCCCAGTGTTACAGAGAGGCTTTCCCTGCTTATCCCAGCTTATGCCTCTAAGAGAACATTCATAATAAACACCCCATAATAAAACTTGTCTCGAAATTCATCTTGAGCTTTTTACCTAATTATGCATCATTAATCTCAGCACCAGCTTCCACATAATCCCCAACACTTCCCTTCCCTGCTGTCTGCCACACAATGTCCCCCAAGCTGTGCCTGCACGGAGCTGAATGGGAACAGGGAGAGCTTTCCAAAGGAAAGGGGCACACAGATCCCGGTGAACCTCAATGCCTGGCAGAAGACAAGCTTTCCAAGGCTCACAATTGCAGCTTGAAAGGGAAATGTGACCTTCAAAGGCTTGCTGAGCAGCATGCTGTCCCCCTCCTTCCTGCAGCTCTGCACAGTCCCCCTCCCCTCCCTTTGGAGTCCCCAAACATTTGGGATCTCTGCGGATGCCGCGCTGGCATGGCCGGAGTTCAGGGGGCACAGCCCTCCTGGCACAGCCCCCCTGGCACAGCTCCAGCCCCTGTAGCTGAGCAAACCTGCCCAGCCCCGCTGCAGCAGCCTCTGAGCAAACCTGCCCAGCCCCGCTGCAGCAGCCACAGCCAAGGGGCATGTCCTGGGTGTGCCCAGCACAGCTCCAAATCCTTCCGAAATACTGGAATACAAAATAGCACAGGATCCCAGAACGGGTTTGGCTGAAGGGACCTCAAAGCCCCTCCAGTGCCACCCCTGCCATGGGCAGGGACACCTCCCACTGTCCCATGGTGCTCAAAGCCCTGTCCAGCCTGGCCTGGGACACTCCCAGGGATGGGGCAGCCACAGCTTCTCTGGGCACCTGTGCCAGGGTCTCACTTCCCAACATCCCACCTAATCCTGCCCTCTGGCATTTTAAACCATTTCCCTGTGTCCTGCCACTATTTGCCAATGTAAAAAGTCCCTTTCCCTCTTTTTTATATGCCCCTTCCCCCTGCCCCTTTCCTTTCAGTCTTTGGTCCACACATGATCCATCCCCCAGCTGAGCCGAGCGGGAATGCCAAAGGAAAGCTGGGGCTTAGAGGGAAGGTAACGGGGAGAAAACCACCCCTTTGTTGTGAATTAACTGTGCATTCCCAGCATCCCACTGCCTCCAGAATGCTTTCTAAGACAGCCCAGTAATATCAGGAGCACCAGCTGCAATAGTTCCACCTGCAGACAAGCACCTAATTAGGCAGAGCTCATTACTTTCAGGCTCAGTTTTGCATCTCTCAATTAAGCAGCACTGGCGACAGCTCATCCAGGGGCTCATCAATCACCCAGACCTCTCCTCGCCCCCTGAGCCTCCTCCAGCCCCTGAAGCTCCCGGGGCAAGGCAGGACCCGCAGCCCAGCACACACCAGGGCACCCAACCCACGCTGCTGCTCCTCAGATGTGTCTCAGGGCAGCCTGACTTTGTCACTCCATCTCTGTCTCCCTCAGCTGCAAACTGGCTATTCTCAGCTGAGACCTGCAAAGGGTGTTTGGGGAGGAAGGAACTGTGTCTAAACCCTGTTAATCCTGCTGGGATTTTCCTTGAAGGGGGTGTTGGTGGGTGGGGGACAGGTCTGGAAGCCACAAATGGAATATTTCTGGAACTGTGAACTCTGAGGTGTACTTTTATTTTTAACAGCAGCACCTCCCAAAAGGGGGTTTTCAAAGCACAGCCTGAATAAGGTTAAATCCAGGCCTGAACCAAGCTGTGAAATATTAGTAATTAACAGAAAAAGCCACAGAGGCTCCTTGGATCGTGTCTGTGCCAACTCAGGTAACACAAGGAGATCATCCCTTGCTCAGCTACACCAAATTCTCACCAGCTGATTGTCCTCTTTCCTCCAGAAAACACCAGTCACTTCCATATTTTCTCAATTCACATTTTATTCTCACAACAAATGGACTCTTCCAAGAGAAGGAAAAGTCAACATTATCTCCCTTCAGCTGGAAATCATGGCATTACCTCTCTGGAGAGGTAAAAGCACCACGGGGAACATGCTGATGTAGCCTTAAAATGCCACTTAATTTTAGGAGGGTTATTTATGATTGCACTTGCCCTTGTTAATTGAAACTCCCACCAGGCTGCAGGACCAGGCAATGCTCAGGAACCTGGAGCAGCCCCTTTGCCTCAGCACTCCCTGCTGCTCCCAGTGATCCCTCAGGTCCTGGAGCCACCACCTCAGTCCAGGCACCTCCTCAACAGCCCAAAATACTCAAGTGGGGGAAGAGGCTCAACCAGGTGAGCCCTGGAGACTGAACAGAGCTGAGCTCTGCAGAGTCTGCTCCAAGTTACAGAGGACACAGTGGGCCAATATCCCAAGTGATCCCAAACAGCAGAATCATGGGGGCATTGAAGTTGGAAAAGTTCTCTAAGATCATTGAGTCCAACCACTCCCCAGCTCGGCTGGGTCCACCCAGAACAGATTTCCCCAAGTGCCACAGCCACAGGTTTTCTGAACACTCCAGGGCTGGGCACTCCAACCCTCCCTGGGCAGCCCCTGCCAGTGCCTGCCCACCCTTTCCAGGCAGCAATTCCTGCTGCTGTGCCCCCTGCCCCTTTCCAGGCAGCAATTCCTGCTGCTGTGCCCCCTGCCCACCCTTTCCAGGCACCAATTCCTGCTGCTGTGCCCCCTGCCCCTGCCCTGGCCCAGCCTGAGGCCGTGCCCTCTGCTCCTGTCCCTGTGCCCTGGGGCACAGCCCGACCCCCTGTCCCGGCTCCCCCTCCTGGCAGGGATTGCAGAGCCAGAAGGTGCCCCCTGAGCCTCCTTTTTTCCAGGAACATTAAACAGCTGCATAAGATGCTTTTCCAGATTTTTTTTTGCACTCCCAAATGAGAACAAAGGAGACCTCCCTTAAGAAATCACTTCCCTGTAGGACATGGCAACAGCCTAAACCTTCAGTGCCTGAATTCACAGCAGCCACAAACCATGGAAGTCTGAGAAGTTTCACTCAAAGGATGGAGGTTTGACAGGGCTGCAAGGGAGGAGCAGGGACACAGCCCAAGGAATGGGCTGGGCATTGCTGTGCTCTGCCATAACCACGGATACACCATCAGTGATGCTCCAGGGCAAGGCCACAAGAGGATTTTTGAAGGATACTGTTCCCCAGGCCCATGTGCACCTTTCCAGGAGCACAATCCACTCCAAAATCATCTTGGCTTGAAGCACAAGGGCTGAGAAGACCCCAGGAAGATAAAGGTAATAACCCAGCTTTTAGATTTTCCTTCCCCACTCCAGAAAGGCCACAGGGCCCTCCTGTCCCAGGGGCTGCCCAAACCCCATCACACCAGCAGTGAACAACCTGCCAGCCACAAATACAGATATAATGTAAAAACCACCACAGCTGGGTAGGTAACAGGCTTTTAGTTCACCAGAGACAAGGATAATTCTACCAAAATAATTCAGATATTTGCCCCCAAACGATTCTCGTAGTTGGCAGCAGCTCCTGAATCACCTTCTGTGCTCTGAGACGCCCCAAACACCTGCAGGGTCTCCCAAGGGCAGGACTCTCACCCAGCAATGCTGGAGGGTCAGCAGGTCATGGATGAGCTGCCCCAGACACCAGTCAAGGCCAGGCTGGACAGGGCTTGGAGCCACCTGCTCCAGTGGAAGGTGTCCCTGCCCACAGGATGATCCTCAAGGTCCTTCCAGCCCCAACCAGTCTGGGATTTGATGTAACCCAAGAACTTGATTCAAACAGGAAAAACCCTCACGATTGCCACCAAGAACCTTTTCTAGAGATTCTCACACTCCAAAGTAATTAGCATTTTAGTGGCATTTCACAAGCCTAAACAGTTCAGCTGCTTCTTTTAGTTATAAGATTTTATGCAGCTATTACACCCCTGCTATTCCCAGAAATGAGACAAAGCTCTGAAGTTCCCTTGTCACCAAAATACTTACTCTTTGTGGCCCTGACAAAAATAAAACCCCCTTTAGTGCCAGGAGGAGTGTGCCTGCCTCTGGAACAGCTCACCCTGCAGCCCTTACAACACTGAAACCCTCAGGGCTGTTTAAGCAAAATAAAACTATTATTAGTTTTATTCTATATAATAATAATCAACAATAATACATATTAAATAATATACAATAATAAATAATTATAATAACAATAATATTAGTGGGATATGATTGTTATTATTGTGCAAGTGACTGAAGGCAGTGGCTGTTGCTGCTTCATGTGGCTCCTACAATGCACATCTCCTACTGCACAAGGGACAACTCTGGATCAGAAAAAGCAGGAAAAAAGCCCAAGTTCTGTATCCAGCAATTCTTCCATCAGTCCATGCCTGGGTGGCCAGGCAGGGAAAGGAACAGAACCCTCAGAGGTGCTGGAGGCTGCAGGTGTAAAAGCTGGTTCTCCCTTTGCCTCGAGAGGAGCTCAGAAACCTTCTGGCACCACTGATGATTAAAGGGGCAAAGGGGAGTAATTCCAGGTCATGGAGTAGCCCCAGTGTCCCTGGGAAAAGAAAACCAAGGCATCTTCCCTGAGGGCACAGTGCCTCACTTGTCCCTGCCACAGGTCACATTCCAGGGGATCCCAAACCGACCCAGCTGAATGGTGGCACCTACAGCTTCTGTCACCTCCCTCAGGAGGGACCAACACCCCTCAGGAAGGACTGAGGATCATGAGACTCCTTGGTGACCCAGCTCAGCCTGGTGATTCAAAAGAAAACTATTTTTTTTTCTTGGCCGGGTGAAATTTTCCATGGATTCCGTGAGCTGATTTAAACCACCAAACACTCACATGATCATCACAGCTGAGACCAGGGTGTGAAGACACTGCCTGGTCAGGGAAGGCAGATCCTCCCTTTCCACTGAGGCTCAGAGCTGCATCTTTAATCCAAACATGGAACTACACCCATCAAAGCACCCCTGGCACACCCAGACTGTGAAACACGAGCCGGTGCCTTTCTCAGCTGGGCACAACACCCGTCCTGCTCTGTGGAGCAGAGGAGCTGGGCATGGCAGAGAGTTCAGCCCCACACCACGCTCTTCCCTGCTTCTCCCTGCCCTTCCCTGATCCTCCTTGCTCCTTCCCTCTCCCCTCCCTGCCCTTCCCAGCCCTTCCCTACACCTCCCTGCTCCTCCCTCCCCCTCCCTGCCCTTCCCTCCCCCTCCCTGCTCTCCCCTGCTCCTTCCTGCCCCTCCCTGTTCCTCCCTGCCCTTCTCT
The DNA here is from genome assembly GCA_021164005.1 of Willisornis vidua nigrigula. Classification (NCBI taxonomy): domain Eukaryota; kingdom Metazoa; phylum Chordata; class Aves; order Passeriformes; family Thamnophilidae; genus Willisornis; species Willisornis vidua. Next base: position 11,460 of record JAJPCS010000263.1, on the reverse strand, counting down.
GCTTCTCCCTGCCCCTCCCTGCTCCTCCCTGCCCTTCCCTGTGCCTCTCTACTCATCCCTGCCTTCCCTGCTCCTCCCTGCTCTTCCTGGTTTTCCACACCTCTACCAAAGGGCTGCAGCCCTGGCAGAGCTGGGAGAACAGCCCGAGGGGGCCAAGTGGGTTTTGAAGCTGTGAGAAAGGAAGGAAACAACGGGCATGTTCACACCAGCTGGAGTCACAAGGAGCCCTGTGATTCTGCAGGATTATTTTAGTCCTTCATGTGAGACAGCAGGGAGGTGAGTCCTGGTGGGATGCGGCTCATCCCGGAGGGATGGAGGCTCTGCAGGTGCAGGAGAGGAGTGAGGGCTCCTCTCCACGGCAAGTGGGCAAGAACCAACATGGACACAACCACGAGGACCACCTGAGCCTCAAGGCAACACAAGCCACTGAACCTCAGGATGGACACAAAACTCTGGCATTTACCAAAGGAAAAATAAAAAATTATGTGGGAAAAGCAACACTTGATCTGAGAACAGATTTTCCCTTCAACGCTGAGATCTCTATGGTACTACCTGATTAGATGTCTTCTAATTCTTTAATTAGCAATTCATTTCAGTGCCATTAGTTCATTAGCAGGCTAAAGGCTTACGGGAGATGTTTTACATACCACCTTGAACGTGTCAGCTCCTGCCTTGCCCCTGGAACATGCCTTGGGAAGGGCTCCCTTCCACCACAGCCCCGTCAGTGCCGTGGAGTGGCTGCAAATCCCCCAGTGATCCCCACAAATGCTCCCAGGATCGTCTACAACCAACAACCAGCTCCTACAGCCAAGCCAGGATGGATGTTTGGGATCTGCCCCTCCAGATGTGCCCATGAACACCAATATTATGGCCACACCAACCCCCCGCAGCGCTCCAGGCTGGGCACAGAGTGGGTGGAGAGGGACAGGGGGAAAGGGACCTGGGGGGACTGAGTGACAGGGAGCTCAACAGGAGCCAACAGTGTGCCCAGGTGGCCAAGAAGGCCAATGGGATCCTGGCCTGGATCCAAACTAGCGTGGCCAGCAGGGCCAGGGCAGTGACCCTTCCCCTGGACTCTGCCTTGGGGAGGCCACACCTTGAGTGTTGTGTTCAGTTCTGGGCCCCTCAGCTCAGGAAAGAGATTGAGGGGCTGGAGCGGGGCCAGAGAAGAGCAACGAGGCTGGAGAAGGGACTGGAGCACAAGTGCTGTGGGGAGAGGCTGAGGGAGCTGGGGGTGTTCAGCCTGGAGAAGAGGAGGCTCAGAGGTGACCTCAGCACTGTCTGGAACTGCCTGAAAGGATGTTGTAGCCAGGTGGGGATTGATCTCTTCTCTCAGGCAACCAACAGTAGGACAAGAGGGCACAGCTCAAGCTCTGCCAGGGCAGGTTTAGGTTGGATGTCAGGAAGAAATTCTTTACAGAGAGAGTGCTCAGGCATTGGAATGGGCTGCCCAGGGAGGCGGTGGATTCTCCGACCATGGAGGTTTTTAAGGTGAGACTGGACATGGCACTGAGTGCCCTGATCTGGTAATCAAAGTGGGGTTGGATCAAGGGTTGGACTCGATGATCTCAGAGGTCTCTTCCAACCCAACTGATTCTATGATTCTACGACCATGAGCAGTGAGACCCAGGGGTGCCCTCCAGGAAGGGAGGACTCCAGGGAGGACAAAGGTTATCCAAAGGTAAGGCTGCAATTCCACGTTATCTGCCAAGCTGCAGGCCAGGGGCTTTAAACTGTCCTTTTTGTGGTTTAGGGATTAAGCACTGTGGGAAAGGAGAGGCCAGCCTGGAGCTGCTGGACTAGGGCAGCTCTGCCCCTCAGAGCACTGCTGGGCACAGCACTGGCACAGAGTGACACTAAGGGGGGCACTGAGCACCAATTTACACACAAGGAACCCTCCTGATGGACATGACAAACAAAAAACAGCAGCCAACACTTGAAATAAGTAAAGTCAAGGAATCTGCCATAGAACTCTGCATGAAGGTCCCAGGATGCAGTTTATGAGGCGTTCCCAGTGGGCACAAGGAGCCAAGGGGCACATGTCCCTGCACACGCTGTCACCTCCACCCATCTGAGGACTTCAGAGGAGAAGGAAGGGGAGGCAGGAGGTGACCATTTGTGCTCAACTCTAAAGTTCTTTAATAAAAATTCCTGAAGGTTTTAACCTCCTGGAGCTGGAGACAGAAGGCTGAAGCCCTCCCTCAACCCTGCAGAAGAAACCAGGGTCACTGTCATTTAGCCTTTCTCCACAGCAGGATTCTGCCCAGGAGCTGCTGAACATCCACAGCACCAAACCTGGGGCTGCTCCCAAGCCCATCACTGACAATGTGCCAGTACAATAAAACAGGTGACCAAGGGACAAGACTTTAAAACATCCCAAAATACCAGAGATATGAGGCTGCTGCTGCTTCTTTTTTGTGATGATTTCCTATGAAAGTCTTCAAAGGAGGAAGCTGTGCTGGTACTGGAGGACAAACTGCTTGTTGAGGAAGGAGTTTCCAGCTCATGTTACTTCAGTGCAAGGAGTTACTGGCACAGCTTGGGCAGGGCTAATTCAGCAGCAGCTTGTGCAATGGGCTGCACTCTGCTCTGAACTGATGCAGCCATGGGGTCTTCTTTTGGATACCCTGCTGTGCCTTCCTTAGCCAAGGGGTCCCTGGAGGTGGGAACCTGTTCTGAGGCCCAGGGTCCTGCAGTGCCAAGGGACAGCTCACCTGTGGCTCCTAGGAATGCCCCTGGACAGAATGGGGTGATTACACCAGGAGCTTCCTCAGCAGAGCCCCAGGGTCAGAGATCACCATTGCAGCAAGAAACCACATCCACAACTAGAGAGGTCACACAGGTATTGAGATCATTGTCAGGAACCTCCACGCTGGAGGTGGAGGTTTTATGCCTGTTTTATGGGGAGGTATTAAGGCCTTTTTAATTCAGGAGCAATTGAAGCATCCCCGTGTTGCACAACAGCAACAGCCACGTGGATGTTTAAGCAGATCTAACTGGACACTCCAAGCACCACATGTGGCTTTTCCAACACTTATCTACATAAAGAGCTCTCATTCCATTATCTTCCATAATGCTTTAAGATGAAAAAATCCCACCCTTCCCATCCTCCTATTTCACTCCTCATCCTACTGTTCCTCCAGAAAATGAAAAGGTTAAGACACTCTAAGGTTTTCCTGGGCCAAAAATGGCCTTTGGTGGCACAAGAATCGAGGGCTCCAGAGCCACTTACACAACCGAGCGGCTCTGATGTCACCAGGGCAGGAGTGGCCAGGGCAGTGCCCACCTGGGCACTGCTCATCTGGGCAGTGCTCACCTCGGCAGAGCTCACCTCGGCAGTGCTCACCTGGGCAGCGCCCACCTGGGCAGCGCCCACCTGGGCAGTGCTCACCTGGGCAGTACCCACCTCAGCAGTGCTCA
>JAJPCS010000262.1:31941-44444 GCA_021164005.1 Willisornis vidua nigrigula | reverse complement strand
TTGCAGAAACCCTTTGGAATCTCCTTCCCCAGTTGTCTTGCAGAAACACTTTGGGTGTGAGAAATCCTGATTCTTTCCTCCCTCTCACCTCCAATGCCTTGAGAGGCCATTGGAGTGGATAAACATCCCTGCTTTGAAGAGCAGGAAAAAACTGGAGTGAGAAACTCAAACCCAGGGCAGTGTTTGTTTGGAGAGAGAGCAAAGTCTGCTGGGATGTTCTGGAGGTTGGAGCTGCTCCCACAGGGATCAAAGGCAGATATTTGGTGGGACTGGGCAAGGATAAGGGGTAAACATGGCAAGAAAAAATCAGTCAAAGGGGATGCAGTGAAGAGTCCAACAGCTTCACACAATGTTTGTCTGGTTGAAAGCATCACTGGCTGTATAAACAACCATCTGTGTGAACATTTTATTGCTCTCCACAGCTGGCAGGTGTGTTTCGCTGTGTCTCCATCGACCATTCTGCAAATCCTGCTCCCAAGCCACGTGTCAGATTCATGAATACACCCTGGTACAAGTCTATTTGCAGAGTTATCCCTATGAACCCAAAGTTATCTGTCCAGATTTCTTGCTGGGTTTTCTGACAGCTGTAAAAGTGCAGATCATTTTCTTTCCCTGGGAGTGTTTCAATGTTCATCTGTTTGTTTTTCCCCCAGAGGAAATTGCTGAGTGTTCACCCCTCTGGCAAATACAACTTCCCAAGGTTGGAGGCTCTTCCTGCCTTAGGTGGATTGAAATAATTCCTCTTCCTTTCCTGTGTTAGAAAATGATGTTTTCTGTTCATGAATGAAGGTCTAGAGGAGGGATTTGAACCAGCCTGGGGAGCTGCATTGCCAAAAAGGATGAGGGTTATTCAGGATATTCCTCTTTCTCTCCTTTCTGTTTTTTATTTCTTCCTCTCTTTCAGTTTCTGTAGATCTTGTACCATATTTGTCTCTCCCACTTCACCTCCTAAATGTAAAAGACTTGCCTTTCATTTGGGTTATTTTCCTTATCAGAATTACACATTTGCCAGTCTCATTTAACTCCTGAAAATTACTAATTTGCTTATGATGATAAGAATTGTCTTAAAACCGGGTTTCACCAGCTGAAAAAACAGACCTCACAACTCCAAGCCTGTTGTTAGGAAGAGGTTGTTAAATTATCAGAGGGAAATTCTGAATTGTAGATTTATTTCTTTTTTTAGAAAGTTAAAACAATTCAAAAATTATTGAAATCCCAGGTTTTAGGCCTGTTTAAGGGAGATTCCTATTCAAGTGAGAAAAGGTTTAGAATCTTTGAGCCTGAGTTTTCTGTTGGTGCAAGGAAAAAAATCCCATCCTTTTCTCAAATCCAATGACTCAAGCTGGGTACGCTCTACCAAACCTCTCAGCTGGTCTAACAAAGATCATAGGTGGTCTCCAGAAAATTGGTGATGGCATTTTGAGATAAACCAACTGCCTTGATATGATAAATATCAAATCCTGCCGGAGTGAGATCAGTGTGTTTGTCACATTCTACCCTGTCCAATGCTTTTAATGTCACTGCTCTTCCAGATGGAGCAGAGGGAGACCAGAACCACACGATGGTGATGTTGGGAAGGGACCACAGTGCACATGGCACAGGATTGTGCCCAGATGGGTCTGGAATATCCCCAGTGAGGAGACTCCACACCCTCTCTGGTCTCTGCTCTGTGCTGGGTCACTGCCCAGCAAAGAAGTTCTGCCTCCTGTGCAGGTGGAACTTGCTGGGCATCAGTTCCTGCCCGTTCCTCTGGTGCCGTTGCTGGGCCCCCCGAGCAGAGCCTGGTCCGTGCTCTGCCCCCTCCCTGCAGGCACTGCCAGCCATGGGGAGGTGCCCTCAGTGTCCCCTGCTCTGCCCCCTCCCTGTGGCACTGCCAGCCATGGGGAGGTGCCCTCTCAGGGGCTGCTCTGGAGGCTGAACAGCCCCAGCTCCCTCAGCCTGCCCTGCTCCCAGAGATGCTCCAGGCCCTTCAGCACCTTTGTCACCTTCCCCTGGACCTGCCCCAGGAGCTCCATGTCCCTGCTGTGCTGAGGAGCCAGAACTGGACCCAGCACAGCAGATGTGCCTCCCAGGGCTGGGCAGAGGGGCAGGATCCCCTCCCTGCCCTGCTGACAATGCTCTTCCTGATGCCCCCCAGGATCCCACTGGCCTTGAGGACCCTGCTTTTTAGTCCTGCCCAGGTGTGGCACAAGAGCTCTGCTGGTGTGGGGCTGCTCTGGCAATGCCACAGCACAGCCTGGCACTAAAGGTCTGGGCCCCTCAGGCCAGGAAAGATCTTGAGGGGCTGGAGCGGGGCCAGAGAAGAGCAACGAGGCTGGAGAAGGGACTGGAGCACAAGTGCTGTGGGGAGAGGCTGAGGGAGCTGGGGGTGTTCAGCCTGGAGAAGAGGAGGCTCAGAGGTGACCTCAGCACTGTCTGGAACTGCCTGAAGGGAAGTTGTGGCCAGGTGGGGGTTGGTCTCTTCTCCCAGGCACTCAGCAATAGGACAAGGGGGCACGATGGGCTCAAGCTCTGCCAGGGGAAATTGAAGTTGGAGAGCAGAAAAAACTTCTTTGCAGAGAGAGTGCTCAGGCATTGGAATGGGCTGCCCAGAGAGGGGGTGGATTCCCCATCCCTGGAGGTTTTTCAACTGAGCTTGGCCGTGGCACTGAGTGCCATGATCTGGTAAAGGGACTGGAGTTGGATCAAGGGTTGGACTTGATGATCTGGAAGGTCTTTTCCAACCCAATCCATTCTATGATTGTATGATTGAAAAGAAGCAGAAGTGCCTCAGAAATGGCTGCAAAATGTGGAACTAACAGATGTGTCCTTCAGATGCAGGGAAGATTGGTTGGACTTTTGCCTCCTGCTCCTGAAGGTTCATCAGTTGTTTCACTGCAGCCTCACGTTCCTCACAGCATTGTTGTGTTGTCCCAAAACTGGGGGGTTTTAGACACTTTAGAGTTGGGTGTCACCATCAGGAAAAGCACAGAAGTAAATCTTTGCAAAATTGTTACCCTCTGAACCCAAGAGATATTTTTGAATGTCATTGTAAATAAATAAATACAGAAAATTCTGTATTGAAACGATCCATAACAATTATTTTTAACCAAGAGCCTTATTTTGATTATTTTGTGATGCTCTAAGGAGGGGTCAGATTGACTTCATGGTTTTTTGGAAGGGCTTTGCTGAATTTCTGCCCTCACAGTGATCTTCATGCCAGAATAAATGTGTGGTGATACCTCCCAGGGTAATATTTCAGTCTGTGCCTTCATAAAAGCACATCAACTCCTTTTTGGATCTCAGGAAATTATGGCAATGCTTCCAAGGGGAATTAGAAGATCCTTGATTTGAGCTTTCTGCTGAATTTTAGTTTGGTGAATTGTTTTAATTTCATTTAGTAAAATGCATTCTTCATTTCCTGCCCTGACACACAATGCAGAGTTGAAGTGAAAATACATAAAGAGTTGTTGTTTCATGGAGATGTAGATGAGGTTTTGGAGCCCTTAAGGTGGAAAATGTTAGATGTGTTTGTCACCTGCTCAGGAGAACTTTAAACAGAACGATATCAATCATTAATAGCAATAACAGCAAATTTTAATCCTATAATTTCCCACTTTTATTTCTCATTGAGTTTATTTCTCACTTTCTTATTTTCAGAGGGGCAAGCTCTGAAAATAAAGGATTATTTTCACTGGTCAGACTTGGGAGTGGCTTTTCTGATGATTAACATCATTTAATGATCTCAATCTGCTTTTGATCCATCAGGATTGGCAACAAGTGCTGACATCACAGTTTCTTACCTTCAGCTTTGATCATTTCTATCCCAAGACTTTGCCTTTGTTGGGTTGTTGAGGGATGGGTTGGCCAAGGGTTGCAGATTTCTTTTGCTTCACTCACCCTGCTCCAGGTGCAAGAGGGAAATGTGAGTATTTGGTGGCCTCAATTGGCTTTCAGTGTTTGCCAGGATGTGACTTGGAGATGTTTGTAAATGAAAAGAGGGAAAATGTCTGGGTTTGGTAGATTGGACTGGTTGTACCTTTGACAGAAATAACCCAAGGCACGTGGGCAAAGAATCACAGAATCAGAATCAGTTGGGTTGGAAGAGACCTCTGAGATCATCAAGTCCAACCCTTAATCCAAAGCACAGAACAAGCAGCACAAACACATTTTAGAAATTGTGCTGGTAATTATGGCATCATTTCATGCCCTCCCCTCCCATGACATGAGGCAGGAGACCCTACCCAAACAGAACAGAGCATTCCAACTGGTAAATGGCACTGCCAGGAGACACCTCAACCCCGCATGGCCTCAGTGGGTTCCCGAACCACTGCCTTCCATTTCTTTCTTTATAAGGACTCACAAGGTTTGAGATAAGGACAGATATGATTTTTCTCTTCAATTTTTTGCCAGCCCAAGCAGAGAGGGAGTGGCCTCCAGGGTGACTGAGGGGAAGATGTGGTGGATTCACCATCCCTGGAGGTTTTTAACCTGAGCTTGGCCGTGGCACTGAGTGCCACGATCTGGTAAAGGGACTGGAGTTGAACCAAGGGTTGGACTTGATGATCTCGGAGGTCTTTTCCAACCCAATCCATTCTATGATTCTGTGATTCCATGTGGCCAGTGTTGGGCAGCCCAGAGAGCCCTGGGGGTGTGCAGGGGTGAAGGTGAGCTGAGGAGAGAAGGGTTAGACAATGAAGGTGGTGAGTTTTAAGGCAACAAAACCACATTTATTTGCTGCACTGCAGAAATATTTTGCCTTTTGATCTTGTAGGTGGCTTTGGGTGAGAGACAATTTTCTTCTTCCACTCCTTGCCAATCATTTCCCTGGAATACCTGGTGTTCAGTGAACCTGGAAACATCCACCTCCCCTTGGGATGGCAAGTTCCCTCCTCAGCTGCAAGTCAGAGTTTCAAGGTGGTTTCAGCTCATGCACAGCAATTTCCTTGTCGTCTCACCCCAAGGTGATGCAGATGTTTGAAATCTCAGTGACAGCTGCAGGAATCAGGAACACTAAACATTTCATCTTGATTTCTCTTCAGTGCCACCTACTTCCTGGAAAATTTGGAAGCCTTGCCCTTGCCACTTCCAATTCTCTGCCAAGTTCCTTTCATTTTGATTTTTCTTTTTTTTTTTTCTGCTCCATTTTTGTCTCACACGTTTATTATATGGTGAAAAAAATGCAGTTTTCTTCTGACACCACATAATAGACGTGTGAAACACACACACATGTTCTGGTAAGAGACTGCTCTTTATTTCCTGGCTCCAGTTGCAAAACATGAGTCAGGGTGGGAAAGGTTGTACCTCTGTCAGAGCTGTGTAATCCACACCCTCAAACTTGACTGGGTTTTGCTACAGAGTGGAGAAAAACAGCAAATCTCATTCTTATGGTTCTATACTCAGTGTTTTCTCCTCTGCCAGCACATCATTTCTTCATTTTATAATCACCATTATATTTACTCCTTTCAGACTCTGATGTTGTCATTAACAGGAAAAAATGATACCCCCAGCTTCTAAAACAAGTGCACCAGCACTCAGACTGTGGGAAGCACAGCAATTTAGAAATAAAAAGTATCCTCCTGTTATCCTGGCTTTAATACAAAGAACAAACATTACTTTCCTGGCCCATTTGCTGCAAATCCCAAGCACTATTTTCCCTGCATCGAGTGATTTTTGCTGTTGTGTAATTGTAGTTAAGGACCAAAGAGCATCTCAGCAAGACTCCTGTGACACACCATTCCTCATTTTTGCATATCCCAGGGTTCTGTACATTCCTGTGGTGGGCAGGAAGCCTCAGTGAAACCCAAAATCAGGCAGATCTTTGGTGAACTCAATGGAACAAACCCCACGTTATGAGTTAAAACGAAGAGAACAAGAGAGAATGAGAAAGAGACAACCAAACACATCATCACTTCCTACAGGATCCAAAGAGCCTGGGAATGCCACATGGCAGGCAGTTATTGTGGAGGTACCCACAGGGGATGGGAAGCAGCAGGACTGTGGTGCTTCCATATTTATCATAAACAGAGCTTTGCATTGATATTTTTTTCCCTAAGCAATTTTATCCCACAAGGTTCTGGTGGTTGAGTCGGAACGACAAATAACTGTGAGACACATTGTGAAAAATTCAGAAAATGAGAATTCCCATTCTCCAAACGGGGCAGGAACAACACTGATTCCATCAGGCAAGGTGGAACAGACCATTAAACTGGGCATGCTGTTCATTTTGGAGCTAACCAGGTCCCAGATGCCTTTTGCAAATGTAACGACTATGGAAGTGAGCCCTTTATAAAGCGAAGCAAACCCGCTGCTTTCCCTTGCTAAAATTAAAGCATTTACCTTACACAAAGTATAAGAAAGGTTACCTGTTGCCTCCACCATTCCTTCTAGGATTACAACAATTTCTAGCTCCTCTTTGGGCAACTGGGCTTTGGAAATCTCCCAGAAAGGACTTTGCTGGTTAATCTCATGGCTGATGATCAGTGGTGAAACCAAAAAGAGTCGATCATCCCCTGTGTAATAACCTACGTTGATATCTGTCTGGTTGAGTGGTATAAATTCCCCCTCCTTTGTCTGTTTGGATTTGATCAACTTGGCTCGTATTGATGCCTCTACAATGTGGGAATTCCTAAGGTCTCCTACTCGGAACATCAGACACAGCTTTCCATCGCGCATGGAAATGACCGCGTTCGTAGAGAACACCAGGGTCTCTGCCCTCTTCTTGGGTTGGGATATTTTCACAAACATGCAGCCAACCATGAAAGCGTTGACGATAGAACCTAAAACCGACTGCACTAAGAGCAGGACAATGCCCTCGGGACACTTGTCGGTGATGACGCGGTAACCGTACCCGATGGTGGTTTCCGTCTCGATTGAGAATAAAAAGGCTGAGACAAACCCATTGAGGTTGCTGACGCAGGGGGTCCACGTGCTGTCCCCTATGTGGTCCATATCTCCTCGCAGGTAGGCAATCAACCACCAGATCATTCCAAAGAAGAGCCAGGTCACCGTGTAAACCATGACAAAGATCAGCAGGTTGAACCTCCACTTGAGATCCACCAAGGTGGTGAAGATGTCAGTCAAGTAGCGGTAGGTCTCTCGGACGTTCCCGTGGTGGACGTTGCATTTCCCATCTTTCCTAACGTACCTCTGGATTTTCCTCTTGGCACATTCTTTGCTGATGTTTTTTGGCAGATCCTCTCTAGCTTGTTTGGGCAACTTTGGTTGATGAATAGTGACAGGGCTCTCAATGTCCTGCTCCATTGAGTCTTCTTCCAGGACGTTGGCTGCCAGGAAAAGACACACAAACAAACAAGGCAGCCATTATTTTTTCTTATTATTTCTCTGAATCAACACACAACTTCTTCCTCTATCATTACTGGCATCAAATTGCTATTAATCAATAAAATAAAAATAAAAATAAAATTAAAAAAATAAAATCATCCTTGCTCTTTGTTAACCTCTTAGATGCACAACACAAAGGACTTCGAGCAACCTCAATTTATTGCTAAACACAAACACAAAGAAGGCAAACTCTTGTTTCCCATCTGATATTTAAATTCCATCCAGCCCTATTTAAACTCTGCAAGAATCAAGCAGAGGTTCCTTCCCCCTCTCCCCCTTCGCAGTTTAATGAATGAGGTTTCTTATGCATCGAGGGAGATCTTATGGAGATAACAGAGAGAAAGGAGGAAATGGATTCACTTGGGGCTGAGCAGAGAAAATGAGCTATTGCTGAGCTCTTTCTTCCATCAGTTGCTTTGCTGTGGGGAAAGCATTAAATAACCACGAGGAGTTTGAAAGAACCCACCAGTTTTCAGAAAGAACCAATCCCACTTTTTTTGAAGGAAAGTTGGGCTACAGTGTAATTTATTCCAGGAGCAATTCAAACACATGCCATGGAAAATCAATGTCTTGCTGATAAGGAGACAGGGAATTGTGTGTCCTTCTCCCAGCAAAGGAAAACCTCCAGTGCTTCAGATTTCATCTGAATTCTGTAAGATTGTGGCCTCTAATTCAAGGGAACCTCATCCTCTGATGGTATGGGCCTAAACACCATTCCTCTGTGAGGGTCTTGCAAGAATTTAACCCCCCCAAATGACAGTCACTGGTTTTATTTTTATTATTTTCCCAGCATTTTGAGATAAACAGCTTCATTTCATTGATGTGCAAGAAAGAAAGAGTTTACTGAGGAGCAGAGTGGTTTAATCAACTGTGCTTTGAATGAAGCTGAGGATACAGTGAAGTCTGGGGTAATTGTTGTCTTTTACTGAAAATCCTTCTGCGCTCTGAGGCTTCTTCCTGCTGGAATTTCAGCCTTGAACTCCTAATTCTCTCCCTTCTGGCCAACTGCTCTCATTCTTCTGCCAGACTGTAAAGGGAAAAGGAAAACTCTTCTGCTGGCTCTGCCTGAATGGTGAACTCTGAATACAGAATCCCAGAATGGTCTGGGTGGGAAGGACCTCAAAGCCCACCCAGTGCCACCCCTTGCCATGGGCAAGGTCACCTCCCACCAGCCCAGGCTGCTCCAAGCCCTGTCCAACCTGGCCTGGGACACTCCCAGGGATGGGGCAGCCACAGCTTCTCTGCCCAACCTGTGCCAGGGCCTGCCCACCCTCTGAGTAGAGAATTTCTTCCCAATATCCCATCTAGAGAGCAGCACTGCTGTGATGCTGCTCCACTGCTTTATGGAGGGGCTGCTCCTGGTGCCTCAGTGTGGCTCAAAGGGTATTTTACTCTCTCAGTCTTCCAAACATGTGCCATGCAGCAGATTGTCTGTGGAGGAGACTCACAGCAGCTGTAGTTTTTCAGGATATTCAGGCTCATCCCTGTGGAGGAAGATCACAGAGCCTTGTGAAGCTTCAGGGGTGATTGAAATACCCAGGGGTAAAGAAAGGTTGTCTCTCCTTCTGGTCTATCCCACTGCCAGCCAAGCCTCTCTTCAACCTCATCACATTTCTCTGTTCAAAGAAATGCTCAAAGTTTGAGACCAGCACAGAAACCTGAGAGCAATTCTGTGTTTTAAGCCAGTGAGTCTCACCCTGTGACACCTTTTCAGCTCTTGCTGAGTCTGAGGGCAGCATTCTCAGGGCTGAAGGAAGCTCTGGAAGATGTGGCAGCCCAGGATGAACCCAGCCCAGTGCGTGCCAGGGTGCCAGGCTGCCTCCTGGCATTAGCACTGAGGCTGCACAAGGCATGACCAAACACAAGCAGGAGGCATTGCAGGCACCTTGGCAGGCAGAGTGAAACCAAAGCCAGGAAATCTGAAGTTAAAGCTTCACACTCGGTGCTTAACTCTCTGCTGTGCCCAAGGAAATGCCAGTCCACAGGAGTTACTGTGTGACTGCAGCAAGAGACCCCTCTAATAATTATGGACAGCCTAGGAAGGCTCTGGCTTTTGGGGCTTTATGTTAGACTGGCAGTGCTGGTGGAATGTAGTTCATTATCTTTGGGGCTTTATCAATAATTTGCTTTGCCCTCCCAGTCATTGTCTGGTGTGAACACAGAGAAGGTTGCACAGAATCACAGAAGTGGCTGAGCTGGGAGGAACCCAAAAGGATCAGCAATCCAACCCTCAGCCCTGCACAGGAGCATCCCCAGCAGTCACACCCTGTGCCTGAGAGTATTTTGCAAATTCTTCCTGAACTCTGTCAGGTTTAGGAGTGTCCTTGTGTTCTGTTCTGGGCTCCTCAGGTCAGGGAAGATCTTGAGAGGCTCCTCAGTTCAGGGAAGATCTTGAGGGGCTGGAGCGGGGCCAGAGAAGAGCAACGAGGCTGGAGAAGGGACTGGAGCACAAGTGCTGTGGGGAGAGGCTGAGGGAGCTGGGGGTGTTTAGGCTGGAGAAGAGGAGGCTCAGAGGTGACCTCAGCACTGTCTGGAACTGCCTGAAGGGAAGTTCTGGCCAGGTGGGGGTTGGTCTCTTCTCCCAGGCACTCAGCAATAGGACAAGGGGGCACGATGGGCTCAAGCTCTGCCAGGGGAAATTGAAGTGGGAGATCAGAAAAAACTTCTTTGCAGAGAGAGTGCTCAGGCATTGGAATGGGCTGCCCAGAGAGGGGGTGGATTCCCCACCCCTGGAGGTTTTTCAACTGAGCTTGGCCGTGGCACTGAGTGCCATGATCTGGTAAAGGACTGGAGTTGGCCCAAGGGTTGGACTTGATGATCTCAGAGGTCTTTTCCAACCCAATCCATTCTATGATTCTATGGTCTGGGTTGGAAAAGCCCTCTAAGATAATCAAGTCCAGCCATTCTCCAAGGCCACCACTGAACCATTCCCCAGATGTCACATCTACACGTCTTTTAAAGCCCTCCAGGAATGGTCACTCAACACCTTCCCTGGGCACATCTTCCAATACTTCACAGCCCTTTCTGGGAAGCAATTTTATCCCAATATTCAATTTAAAACTCCCAGTTCCATCTCCAAAGGGCTGTCAGTGCCACCTGGGGTGGGGAAAACAGGAGGTGAGTGGCAGGGAAGGAGCAAGAGCTGAAGCAAAACTTGCTGCCAACAGAGACAGCAGTGGAGATCATGCAGTCAAACCACAGAATCCACAGTGCAGATTCTGTGATACCTTATTCCTGACACCTTATTCTTGACCTTGCTATTAAAGGTCCTAGACCTCCCTGATTGAGCATCACTTACCAGAAATCATCCAAAAAGCCCAGCAGGGCTGGGAGGGGACACAGATACCAGTTTTGTTACTGGGATCAGGGGAAATCTGAAGGGACGTGCCCACCCACGGGTGCCCACCTGCCACACCATGGCTGCTTTCAGAGTGTTTATTTCCTACAGAAACAATGAAGTAGCTTTTATTCTTACAACAATAAATTTTACTGGTGTTTTCACAATGCCTTGTGTTGCTGAAGCCCTTGTGCATCACAACCAACCTGTCCTGCCTTTCCCAGCACATGGGCTGACCCCCAAAGACAGGGACAACCAAGCCCAGTGACTGTGTTTAACCAAAATCTCTCATTAGAGCATTCACATAACACTCCTGCAGACACTTGAATCTCCCTGGGGGCATTTGGCTGGTTTGGAAACTCTCCAGGCTCTTCCCTGTGCTGTCATTTCCCAACTCTCAGGCAGCTTCTGAGAGGAAAAAATTAAGGTCAATTTTTAGTCTTCCTCTTTTTTTGCAAGATGCCCTTTTAGTCTTTTCCTGCCCCAAATTTTGCCACCCTGAGATCCCACAAATCCCTTCACGGGGAGGTTGTAGCTCTAATTGTTATTATCCTTTTCTATAAGGGTATAAGGAGGGAAAAAAGAAGAATTATAAGCACTGAAATATTTTTGTAAATTGGATTTGATTTGACCAACAGGATTTTTGCAAAGGAGTTTAAGAAGGAAAATACATTTAATTTCAGGCTTTCAAAAAGGTGATATTTTGGCTGTGAAATACTGAACTCTGGGTCAGATTTTTCACTCTTTTTTCACAGTAAAACTGAGGAAACCAAGTTGTTCTAAAGGATGAAATAGCCCCAAAACTGAGGGAATACATGAAAAACTTTCTAATACCTTTTTTGGGTGAGTTTGGGCTTTTCTGCTTGTTTTTCTGCCTTGGCTTAAAAAATTAGCAAAAACCCTTTTGATTGCTCTTTATTTTTCCCTATAGGTTTTTCCAGCCTGCCTAAAAATAAACCATCATTCCCCAGGATTCTAGACCAGAATCTCAGCCTTTCCTGGACCAAGCCCTTGCTCCAACCTGAACCTTGAGAACACCAATTCCTGAAATAAGTGATCCAAGGATTCTGCATCCTTGTGTTTCCATGGAAATGCTTGAAGAATAAGTTTCAAACACATGGCAGGCTCCCTGTTCCCCACCAGGGCTGAGGAACAGCCACACTGTCGAGCGCCTTCGCTGCAAAAGACTTGCACTAATTATATTTTTTACTTGCTATCAACCCAATTAGCTGTTTAGTTCATCTGGTTTTCCTTTTTGGTTATATAATGGCTGTCATGGTTCCAGGAACAGGGGAGTGAACAGCAGCACTCTCACTTGAGAGTTATTTTTACTCTCTCTGCTTTTTCTTCGTGACAAAAATATACACTTATTATTAATCTGCACTGCAAAAAAAAAAAAAAAAAGATATTTCTAAATGTTTCCCCCTCTCCCAGTAAACATGAGGTTTGTTTAAACACAATGGCCAGGTAGCAAAAACATGTCCTTTCAGGCCAGTTTGGAGAACTTTGCTTTTGTCAGTCTCTCATTCAAACAGAATCACAGAATCACAGAATGGATTGGGTTGGAAAAGACCTCCGAGATCATCAAGTCCAACCCTTGGGCCAACTCCAGGCCCTTTACCAGATCATGGCACTCAGTGCCACGGCCAAGCTCAGCTGAAAAACCTCCAGGGATGGGGAATCCACCCCCTCTCTGGGCAGCCCATTCCAATGCCTGAGCACTCTCTCTGCAAAGAAGTTTTTTCTGCTCTCCAACTTCAATTTGCCCTGGCAGAGCTTGAGCCCATCGTGCCCCCTTGTCCTATTGCTGAGTGCCTGGGAGAAGAGACCAACCCCCACCTGG
>JAJPCS010000261.1:123204-136195 GCA_021164005.1 Willisornis vidua nigrigula | reverse complement strand
CCTGGAGCTGGGGGGCAGTTCCCGGAGCTGGGGGGCAGATCCTGGAGCTGGGGGGCAGTTCCTGGAGCTGGGGGCAGTTCCTGGCAGGGGACACCCCCCGGGGCAGTCCCTTCCCTGGAGCACCCTGGGCTCGTTTTCCGGGTGCTCGGGGGGTTCTGTGGAGCCCGGAGGGGCTGGGCAGGAGCAGCTGCTCAGCCCTCACTGGCCCAGGCTGGGCAGAACCAACAACGTCCTCCACACACTTGGTTGGGTTTCCCAGCCCTGAATTCCTCCTGTAACCCTGATGGGAATGGAGGTGAACTTGGGTCTCCCCAAACTGGGGTGGGCTCAGCACCCTCAGTGCTCCCCTTTGCCACCTGGAGTAACATCCACCATTGTTGGGGTGTCTGTGCAGGGCCAGGAGCTGCACTGGGTGGTCCCTGGGAGTCCCTTCCAGCTCAGGAGATTCCAGGATTCCCTGACAGAGCACCCTGAGGCAAACCAAGTGTTTCTCCTCATGGAAGCTGCTCCTCCTCGTGGTTTGTTTCCAGATTTCCCATCCTGTCCAGACCAAGCCTAAGCTCCTTCCCAACTCCTGACCGTGCCTGGAAGAGGTGGCAAAGCCCAGATCCATTTGGGACCCCCCTGCTCCTGGGACACCTTTTCCCTGGGCTACAAAAGGGAGATTTTAAGCTCCTGCCCATGGTGGGAGTAGGAGAAGTTTAATTTATGTGTTCCAGCTTCAGTTGGAAGCCCCTTCCTTGATGAGGAGGCTCTCCTGGCTCAGAGCTGATTGCAGTGGGGTCACAGGGGGTGGGGGGTCTCCTCGGGGCTGCAGGGAAGGAGATCCCTGGAGAACTCTCAGATTACTGTTATTGTTGGAGACAGAGCAGGTAATGAGGCCCGTTGTGGGTATCCCCCCTTGGTGGGGCACACCCGGCTGGAGTCGGTTTAAGGGTTGGGTTTAACACCCGAGTTAGGGGCAGGAGGTCTGTGCTTTGCCCTGAGGGTGACACCTGAACCAGCTGTTCCGATTTCCTGCAGTTCCTGGGGGGGTCAGTGCTCAGAGTGGTGATTGATCAGCACCCTTGGGAGGGACTGAACTGAGGCCTCTCCTGTCCTGTGTCTGTGGGGGGTTTGGGTGGGCTCTGTGGGACCTGAGCTCTTGGCTGGTCTCTCTGTTTGTCCTCTGGGACCTTTGGAGGTAAAGCTGTGACTGTTGTGTGTGCTGAGGAATCCTCAGAGGGTTTGTCCCAGATACTCACTGGAGATGTGGAGTCACCACCCTGGAGGTGTCCATGGGACACCTGGACGTGGCACTCGGGGCTCTGGGCTGGGTGACAGGGTGGGGATGGGCCAAAGGTTGGATTTGGTGGCCTTGGAGGACTTTTCCAACCTGGGATTCTGGAGATGAAGAACCTCCTGGTCCTCTCCTGGAGGCCCAACCAAGGGGGGTGCAGCAAGGCCACGTGGTCTGGGGGTCCTGCCAGGATTTGGGGGGTTTGCCCTTTGCTTATGCAGCAATTCTGCTGTGGGAGCAGCAAAGCTCCTGCAGCCCCTCCCCAGGGCTGGCCTTGCCTTGGGGACCCCCAGCCATGGTGGTGGCAGCAGGACCTGGGCACAAAAGGCCTTGAGTGAGCTGGACCAGTCAGGATGTGGAACATGAAGCTCTGAGATAAAACCTGGTGCAGGGAAGCCCTGAAATGATCCGCATTTGGGGCCTGGGCTGTGCCTGCAGGAGGGCCTGGCCCCTCGGGGGGACCCACTGCAACCCCCCAGGCTGAGCTTTGCCAAGTGCCCTTGGGCTCTGGCTCTGGTGCCTCCACTCACTGGGAGGATTTGCTGATGGAGCTCAGGCTTGAGACTTGATCTGCTCTTGGCAGCTGTTAAATGATGCCCAGAGCCAGAGCTGAGTCAAGGAGCTGTGTCAGAGGCATCTGGCCTGGGAAAAGGGTGGAATTCAGTTATTTTACAATATTTAGCTGTAAAAAACCTCTAATCTTTCCTCCTGGCTGCTCAGTAAGAGCTGAACTCCTGCTGTGGTACCCTGAGGATGCTCCCCCAGACTTGGGGCTCCTTCTCTGTGTGAGAGGGGGGTTTGGTCTCCACTCAGCTCTGTCCCTGTCAGAGGTTCCTCTCCCAGTTTTTCAGGGAATGTCCTTTTGCCCTTTTCTCCAGAGCCCCCAGTTCTGATTTCTGTGCCCACAAAGTGCTCCTGGACCATCCTGAGCTGTGACTTGGATTTTTCTTTCCCCCCCAGCTGGTTTCTGTCCATGGGGGGGACTTTGTGTCCCTCTCCAGCACCTTTCCCTGAGCAGGACACCCAATTCCTGCCTGGAGAAGGATCTTCCAGAGGAGGAAAGAAGGAAAACGGAGAATTTGCTGCTGCTTTCTCTTCCTTCCTACACAGAGCAGGGTTTTGTGGGCACCTGACTGGCTTTTACCCTCTAACAGTGCCAGTTGTGGGTTTACATTTTATAAGTGTGTGGTTTGTGTGTCCTTTCTGGTTTTTTATAAAAGCAAAATAAAAAGGGAGCAGCTTCTGATTCTCCTAATCAGGTTTGCTTTGTCTTTGTGGGGCTGAACAATCAGCAGGACCCTGTTTAGAGACAGTTTTTAATCAACAACATTAAAACTGCTTTTTGTTGTTCTTCTCCTTCATCCCCTTCTAAAAATAGCTCAGGAAATGCTTCATCTTGTGCTGGTTGTTTGGTGGAGAGACATTGGGATGGAAACTGGAACTAAGCAAAAAATTCCTAAAGATACTTTAATTATTAGTGGTTTTAATTTCTTCCTGAGTATTTGAAGGCTGAACTGCCAAAAGGAGGCACCTGCAGTGACTTGGGTTGTCACCAGGCCTTGCAGGACCCAGGCCCTGCTGAGCTTTTGTCCTTCCTTCATTTTGTTATTTTCAGGTTTCCTCCTTCTCAGATTCTGCTCTTCTGACTTTGGATAAACTTGCAAAGAAAAACGCCCAGTTCTGGCTAAACCTTTTTTTCCAGAGCTGTTTCAGCACTTCCCCTTCGTGTTCCTGCTCTGCCTTTCACCAGCTCAGGGTCTCAGCTTTGCTTGGAAACACGAACTGAAAATAAAACAGGGCTGAGTTTCATGTTCCCAAACCCTCAGGGTTCATTCTCACCTCCCTAAACTCATTTTGTCTTCAGTTCCTGGTGGATAAAAGGCCACAATTAGTGAAGCCCCTCCAAAGGTGAGTTTGTGGCCCACCCTCCAGGGCAGGGGGTGTGAGTCGTGGTTTGTCTCCTGCAGCTGCTTTTTGTGCTGGTTTTGTGTTGTCTGAGCTGATCTCTGGGTTGCTCTGGTGGTTTTCTGCTTTTCCAGAACCTCCTGCTCAGTCTGGTGGTTTCATGGTTCTACTTCCAGGTCCCTCCTTGGGCTCCTTGGAGTTGGGTAACACAGGATTGGTGGTCACTCATCATTGGAGGGGAGGAAAATACTAAAAAATACTCAAATCAGGTGCAAATCCTGTGCTGTTAATGCCAAACAGGAGAGCAATAAATCAGAATTACCAAACCATGGGAAAATTGGCAGTTCTGGCAGAGCTTTGGGGGGAAAAAACGAGGCTTGGGCTTCAACAGGAGGTGAAAAATCCCCTTGTGTTTGATGTTGAGTCTGTTCTTCCCCCCTCAGTGCCACAGAACAATGAGAAGCTTCAGGAGAGCCCCTGCATTTTTGCATTGACACCAGGACAGGTGGAGCTGATCCGAAATTCCAGGTACTTCCCACTGGGTTGGGTGTGAACAGTCCCAGAAACACAGCCCATAATTCCTGCAATTCCTCAGCATTCCCTGCCCTTGGAAGCTTTTGTTCCCTGCAGGGATTTGTTGGGCACACAGACAGGCTGCTGGTGGAAGGCAGAGCCCTGGGGGGGTGGGAGGCACAAATTCCCCCATCCAAGCCTGGAATTTTCCCTTCTGCTCCTCCAGGAGTGTCCCTTTGGGATGGGGGCAGGAGGAGTGGGAGGAGACCCTGAGGGGCCTGAGCTCTGTGCTCAGGGCTGGGAATCTGCAGCTTGTCCTTCAAGGCACCAGTTCCAAAGCCCAACTTAGGGCTGTTTGCAGGGAAAGGAGCTTTCCTTGTTGGGAAATGCAATGGAAGTGCCCAGGAAACAGCTGGGATTGGGATTGTCCCTGCCCTCTGTCCCCGTGTCATCCCTGATTCCAGCAGTGAGACCCCAGAGGTTTCCTCCTGCTCCTCCATGCAGAGAAAATCCCCCCAGAAATGGAGCATAAACCCTTCAAACCTTGATGGCAAACTGTTCCAGAGTGGGAATTCCTGGGATGTCTTGGCCACTGCTGTGATCCCCCTGGGGCAGCAGGAGCAGGGCAGGGGAACCTGCTGGAAAACTGAGCAGAAAGGAAGGGACAGGCCATGGAATTCCTGCAGGGGGATAAAGAACTGCACGTGTTGGAGCTGATCCTGGAGGTTCTTCCTGCCCAAATTCAGATCTGGGGAAAAGTGTCACTGTCAGGAAGCACTGGAGGATCTCGGGGGGTCTGTCTGTGCCCCTCCTGGGGGGTGCCAGCCCTTCCAGTCCCCAAATTCAGACAAAACCCACTCAGCTGGACTGTGAAATACATCCAGAGGCAAATCAGGACTCATTTAGGGATTTTCTAATGCCCCGAGTCCTGTGCAGAAATTGGTGTGTGTTTTACACCCATTTGGCCTCCTGATGAAATCCCTTTGTCCTGGATCTCCTGATTCCAGATTCCAATCCTGTCAGGAATGGCCCTGCTGGAGGTTGGAATATCCTCAGTGGTGCCATAACACTCAGTGCCTTGGTCTGCATGAGCAGCTTTGGCTGAATAATTAAACACTTGAACACTGGCAGGTGAACCTGACCTTAAAACCCAGTTTTTTTATGAATTCTCTCAAATCAGCAGAAGGGAAATTGGTACCTTTCACCTGAACAGTCTTAAAAACCCTGAGAAAAAAGCTGTGGGTTGGTGCATTAGGAAAAAAATAATAATTACAGAACCACTGATACTTCCAGGGGGAATTGGACAATTTAAATAAAGGTCTGTGAAGTCATTTTTTAAAGGAATATTAAAGAAGAAGAAGTAGTCGAGCTCTTGAGTGTGGCAGAACTGACAGCTGGGCTGGGTGGGTGTTTTGGTGGGTTTTTTACCCAATTAACAGGAAATTTCTGGGTTTTAATTTACCAGGGAGCTGCAGCCTGGTGTGAAATCGGTTCAGGTGGTGCTGAGGTAGGTCTGGGCATGGGGGGCATTTCCATGCTGTGGGTGTGGGGAGGGTCCTGGAGGGCTGATCTGGCACAGGGAGGGGGGAAGCTCCAGCAAACACCAGCCAGGCCTTCCAGTGTGGCCTTTGCAGCTCCAGAGGGAACTGACAGGGAGCTCTTTGTCCAGGCATCTTAAACTCGGGTTATTGGATCTTCTTGGGTTGCTGCCTGAGTTGGGGCTGCAGCAGCAGAGCGGCCCCACAGCTGGGCCCACCCAGCCCCACATCAGCCCCACAGCTGGGCCCACACCAGCCCCACATCAGCCCCACAGCTGGGCCCACATCAGCCCCACACCAGCCCCACAGCTGGGCCCCACTGCTGGGCCCCACTGCTGGGCCCCACATCAGCCCCACAGCTGGGCCCACATCAGCCCCACAGCTGGGCACCACAGCTGGGCACCACTCTGGCCCCACAGCTGCCCCACACCAGCTGCACAGCTGGGCCCACCCTGCCCCACACCACCCCCACCCTGCCCCACACTGGCCCGGCCTTGCCATGGGGCTGTGCAGGCAGGTTTGCCATGCCCAGCACGGGGGTGTTGAGGGCTGTGCCATCTTTACAGGATCTGCTACACAGACACCAGTTGCCCCCAGGAGGACCAGTACCCTCCCAACATCGCCGTGAAGGTGAACCACAGCTACTGCTCCGTGCCGGTAAGGCTCTGGCTGACTGGCACTGCCAGGGTGCAGGGGGGCACTGCCAGGCTGCAGGGGGGCACTGAGGGGCACTGCCAGGCTGCAGGGGGGCACTGCCAGGGCTGCAGGAGGGGACACTGCCAGGGTGTGGGGGGGCACTGAGGGGCACTGCCAGGCTGCAGGAGGGCACTGCCAGGCTACACGGGGGCACTGCCAGGCTGCAGGGGGACACTGCCAGGCTCCAAGCCCATTGTCTACTGGGTTAGCCTTGTTGCTCACAAGCTCTCCTGTAAAAAGATGCAGTTCCTTTGCTGTGGGCTCAGAGTGTTCAGCTCTGGTTTATCCCCACCCCCCGAGCTGGGGGTGAGTGGAATTCGGTGCCAGGGCTGTGCCTGTGCAGGGGCATCTGGAGGAACAGACCCATAAATAAATACATTTCATCTTTCTGCCCCAGGGCTATTACCCATCCAACAAGCCCGGGGTGGAGCCCAAAAGGCCCTGTCGGCCCATCAACCTCACCCACCTCATGTACCTGTCGGCGGCCACCAACCGCATCACGGTGACCTGGGGCAACTACGGCAAGGTGGGTGCTGGGGGTGCCCCAGGCAGGGTGGCACGGGCAGGGTGGCACAGGCAGGGTGGCACAGCGCCCTGCTCACCCCCTGCCTGCCCCCCCTCTCCCCAGAGCTACTCGGTGGGGCTGTACCTGGTGAGGCAGATGACGTCGGCAGAGCTGCTCCAGAGGTTGAAAACCATCGGCATCAAACACCCAGAGCTCTGCAAAGCACTTGGTGAGTCCATCCCAGCCTGTCTTGGGGAGAGCCTTTCCCTGAAATCCATCCCAGCCCCCTGGCACAGCATTCCTGGGTCCTGTCCCTGCTCACACAGAGCAGAGATTGGAGCTGCCCCTCAGGAGGAACCTGCAGACCACAGTGAGGTCCTTCCTTCCCTCTAGACCATTGTCCAGGCCAATCCCACCTTCCCAAAGGCATGGTACAGATTTATTTATTTTTTCATCTGTATTTTCCTTGCAGACACAGCTTGTCCTGCCTTGTCCAAACCCCCATGGGATCCATCTGTGCCACCCCTGATTCTCCCAGGGAACCACAGACCTTTCCCTGAGATCCATCCTAGCCCTGCCCTGGTACAGCTCCAGCCCTTCCCTGGGTGCTGTCCCTGCCCTGGCACAGCTCCAGCCCTTCCCTGGGTGCTGTCCCTGGTCCCCACAGAGCAGAGCTCAGTGCCTGCCTCTACTTGGGAACAGCTGCCACATTTTATACCTTTTCCTTTGTTTCAAGTCTGAGCAGTCTTGCTGAGCTCTGGAGTTGTCCTGAACTTCAGAGGATCCTCTCCTTCCTCTGCCACTTGAGCTGAGCACTGGGTGCCATTCCCTCAGAGCCAACACTCCAGGATGCCCTCTGGAGCTGGGAGTGGCAGGCAGAGGTCCTGGGAGCAGCAATCCTGCCTTTGCCTCCAGTTCTCCTGAGTCAGGAACTTCAGGGCAGGGATCAACTCTGTTTGGTGACTGTAACCAATCAGGGGTGTTGTCTTACCCCTGTTCCTTTGGGTTTCACTGCATGAAAGTTGTTGGGCATCCAGAACTGGAACAAGGATCTTCTACACTTTGCTTTCTTAGCTCTGGTTGGTTCTGTAGGTGATTCCCTGTCACTCAGGATGCCCTTTGGCTTCAGTGGCATCTTCCTTTGCATAGAATTCCATGGAATTTGGGACAGGAATGTTTTCTGAGAACAGAGATTATGGCTGTGGATCCAAAACAGCTCAATCCTGATCAGGAGATCCTACAAAAACACATTAGTCCTTCCTGTGTCTCTGAGTAATTGATGCTCAGAGAACACTCTTACTAAGAACTTCATAAAAAATTAAGCTGGGATGAAAAGGCTCCTTAATGTGAGGAAAACAACCCCAAATCTCGTAATCTCCTGAGCATTTCACATCTGAGAGGTCACTCTAATTAGAGGTGGGTGTTGCCAAACTGCATGTCTGGAGACATCTTGTTATGATCTGAAAAGGTCAAAAGAAATGGTTAAGTTCTCCAAAGAATGGTATGGAAGTGTCCAAGGCCAGCGTGGACAGCAGTGGGAGCAGCAGCTCCTCCTCAGGGCCTGGGGAGGACCTTGAAGCTCATCTGGTTGATTTTTGCCCCTTGGTGTGGAAGCTGCAGGAGTGGCACCTGCCAGTCTGGTGCTCTCTGTGCCTGCCCTGCAGCTCCCCTGGGTTCTCCTTTCAGGATGCAGCACTGGGGACAGGATCCCTCCATCCCTGTGTCTGATCCTTCCCAAATCCCTCTGGGTGGTGCTCTGACAGGTTGTGTGTGGCTGCCTTGCTCTGAGCTGGGAACCTCTGGGTCTGTGTGTGCTGCAGTGAATGCCCTGGGCAGAGCAGGAGCTGAGGAGCTGCAGGGCTGAGAGGAGGGGGGGGAAATGATGGGGGGTGTTTGGCTCACTTTGACTTTATCCTTTTTATGCCCAGCTAAACTCAGGCTGAGTTCACTCCTGAAGTCTTGCTGTGAGCTGGAGCTGGATCCATCCCTGCCTTCCCTCCCTGGGAGGGAGGACTGCCCTGAGCTGCTCCTGTGCTTGGGGTTCCTTCAGGCTTGGGGTTCCTTCTGCTGACGTTGTGTCCTCTGCTCTCCCTGCAGTGAAAGAGAAGCTGCGCCTGGACCCCGACAGTGAAATCGCCACCACGGGCGTCCGAGTGTCCCTCATCTGTCCTGTGAGTCTGGGGGGGTCACCTCAGAGCCCACCCAGAGCCACCCCTGCCATGGGCAGAGACCCCTCCCACTGTCCCAGGGGGCTCCAGCCTGGCCTGGGACACTCCCAGGGCTGGGGCAGCCACAGCTCCTCTGTGCACCTGTGCCAGGGCCTGCCCACCCTCCCAGGGAGGGATTCCATCCCAATATCCCCCCTCTCCCTGCCCTCTGGCAGTGGGAAGTCATTCCCCTTGTCCTGTCCCTCGTCCCTTGTCCTCAGTCCCTCTCCAGCTCTGCTGGAGCACCTTTAGACCCTGGAAGGGGCTCTCAGGTCTCCCTGGACCTGTTCCTTCTCCAGGTGATCCCCCAGCTCTGCCAGTCTGGCTCAGGGCAGAGGCTCCAACCCTCTACTTAGGCTGCTCTTGTGAATAAACCCAAACCTAGTTCTGTGCCAGCTTGGCACACTCACCAATCCCTTCTGAGGGGAGCTGGGGGTCCCTGGGCTGTGCCCCAGCTCACCCTGTGCCCTCCCTGAGGGGAGCTGGGGGTCCCTGGGCTGTGCCCCAGCTCACCCTGTGCCCTCCCTGAGGGGAGCTGGGGGTCCCTGGGCTGTGCCCCAGCTCACCCTGTGCCCTCTGCCCCCACAGCTGGTGAAGATGCGCCTGTCAGTGCCATGCAGGGCAGAGACCTGTGCCCACCTGCAGTGCTTCGACGCCGTCTTCTACCTGCAGATGAACGAGAAGAAGCCCACGTGGATGTGCCCTGTGTGTGACAAACCTGCACCCTACGACCAGCTCATCATCGATGGGTCAGTGGGCACTGCCAGCCCTGCCTGCCCTGCCCAGCCCTGCCCTGCCCAGCCCTGCCCTGCCCAGCCCTGCCCTGCACACCTGGCAGAGGCTCACCTGAACATGGTGTGGGCACATTGTCCTGCCTGAAGTGCTTTGGTGACCAAACCTCTCTGCCAGCCTTATTTTTTGGGTGGCACTGAAGAGTTTTGAGAATGGAGGAGTTGCTGCCCCACTCCCAGGCTGGTGAGACACAACCAGTGTCTTGGCTGGCAGCTCTCAGAGCATCAGCACCTTTGTGGGTCCTGGTTTGATCCAGGAGCTGTGGCTTCCCAGGCAGGCTGGAGCAGCCTCAGCACAAGACAACCTGCTTGCTTTGTCCTCTGGACAACCCCAACAGGAAAATCCAGTTCCTTGGAGGTCTCTGATGAGGGAGAGAGTGAAGGGGAGGGTCTGACGGGTTGAACTGTGGAACCCCCACTGGTCAGCAATGCCCCTGTCCTGGAGGAGGAGGAGGAGAAGGAGGAGGAGGATGTCACTGGGGAAGGCTCAGCAGGCTTTAGTCCCTGCTCTGCAGTGCTCAGGGCTGGGGTTTGGTGCTGGTTCTGTTGCAGGGAGGCTGTTTCAAGTTCCCTGGGAGTGCAGGAGGGAAGCTGGCACCCAGCTGGGTGCTGTGAGTCAGAGAGCCCTGGGCTCCTGGGCAGGGAGGGGCTTGGTCAGGTCTGGCATCCTGAGGGCCTTGTCAGCTTTTTGGGATCTGCAGCCTGGTGGTTGCTGTGCTGGGTGATGGGGTTGGCTGTGGGAGCAGTTCCTGCAGGAGCTGGGCAGAGCTGAAACCCTCACTGGGGTGGCATAAAGTCTCCCTGAGCCTGGAGTTCTCCCTTCTGAAGGGAAGTGCCCAAGTCCAGGGGGGAATGAGGCCTTGCAGTTCCCAGTACACATCCCAGCAAACAGTGGGATGTAGGGAATAAAGTCCTCAGTTTCTCTGGAGTCAGGGCCTCCTTCCAGGTGCATCCCTGCAAGGCTGACCTCGAGGTGTCCACTCCAGGTGTGTTTTCAGTCCTGGACATGGTTTTCCTGTTTCAGGGAGGCTCCATATGTTGTTTTGGAGGCAACTCTGGAGATTTGGGAGATAAAACTGGGGAGGAAGTGAAGTGCTGCTTGTTGGAGTGCAGATTTCCTGATGTCAGAGCACATCTCACCTTTTGCTAATGCCTTGGTGGGAATGTCCCTGGGAATGTCCCTGGGAATGTCCCTGCAGCAGCCTCTGCCTGGAAGCAGTACCAGGAAAACCGGGTGAAGAGGCAAAACTGTCTTTAATTGCACCTAATTAAGCAGCTCCTTGATGCTTTGGGTGCCTTGTCAGGAAGGACTGGGGTGGTTTCACCCTCAGAACCTTCACTGGTTTGGTGGGGAATAACTCCCACGAGTCCAAGGGCTCTCAGCTTGGGATCCAGCCTGAGGTTCCCTTCACGTTTGGGGCTGGTTGAGGGGCAGCTCCAGGGTCCCCAAAGGGACCTGCTGCCTGCTGGGGTGTGACAGCTCCTCCTGCCTCCTGTGCAGGCTCCTGTCCAAGATCCTGACGGAATGTGAAGACGCCGACGAGATCGAGTACCTGGTGGATGGTTCCTGGTGTCCCATCAGAGCTGAGAAGGAGAGGAGCTGCAGCCCCCAGTGCCCAATATTAGTGCTGGGTGAGTCTGCCTGGGGAGAAAGGCTTCAGATCCCTCTAGGAAAGCACACAATTCCAGAGTGGTTTGGCTTGGAGGGCTGAGGGAGCTGGGGATGTTCAGCCTGGAGAAGAGGAGGCTCAGGGGGGACCTCAGCACTGTCTGGAACTCCCTGAAGGGATGTTGTACCCAGGGGGTTGGTCTCTTCTCCCAGAACAAGAGGGCACAGCTCATGCTCTGCCAGGGGAGGGTCAGGTTGGATATCAGAAAGAAATCCTTTACAGGGAGAGTGCTCAGGCTTTGGAATGGGCTGCCCAGAGAGGGGGTGGATTCTCCATCCCTGGACATGGCACTGAGTGAGAATCCACCACATCTTGATCCAACCCCACTGGGATCACCAGCCCAGGGCACAGAGTGCCACGTCCAGTGATCCCAGTGGGGCTGGATCAAGGGTTGGCCTTGATGATCTCAGAGGTCTCTTCCACCCCAGTTCATTCTCTGATTCTATTCTATGACTTCAAAGCCCTTCCAGTGCCAAGGGCAGGGGCACCTCCCACCAGCCCAGGTTGCTCCAAGCTCTGTCCAGCCTTGCCTTAGACACTTCCACATCTCTGGCAAATCCCTTTCAATGCCTTCCCACCCTCCCAGCCAGGAATTCCTTCCCAATATCCCAGCTCTCCCTGGCAGTGGGAAGCCATTCCCTGTGTCCTGTCCCTCCATCCCTTGTCCCAGGTCCCTCTCCAGCTCTCCTGGAGCCCCTTTAGGCCCTGACAGTGGCTCTGAGCTCTCCCTGGAGCCTTCCCTTCTGCAGGCTGAGCCCCCAGCAGTGCTGGAGCCCCCTGGGCTGGGCAGGGGGGTTCACCCTGTGCCCACCCACCCCGCAGGCTCCTCGGATGTCAACGGGCTCCTGCCCCCGCCCGGCGGGAACGGCGAGAACGGCAAAGCCACGGCAGACGTGGTGGATCTAACACTGGACAGCTCCTCATCAGAGGAGGAGGAGGAGGAGGAGGAGGAAGAGGATGATGATGACGAGGGACCCCAACCCAAGCGACGCTGCTCCTACGAGAAAGGTCTGGTCTCCGCCTGCTGACGCGGCTCCGGAGCCCGACGGACACACTTGAATACTCTGGTGCTTATGAAACTGGAGGAGGGGAGAAGGTCCCCTCCCACCTCACCTCCCTCCCTCCCTCATCTCCTTCGACTTTCCTATTCCAAATTATTCATTAAAACGAGAGAAAAAGAAAAAAAAAACAGCAAAACAACGAAACTCAAACAAACAAAGAACCCACAGAGAAACAAACCATTGAGCTGCTTCTTGGTTGGAAAACGACCCCGCTCAGAGCCTGACCCTGAACTGGAGCCTGAAGGAAGGAAAGTGTCTCAAGCCAGGCAGGATCCTCCCTCCCTGCATCCCGGAGGGGGAGGTCACTGCACACCTCCAGGACACCCAGCCCTGCACCTCCAAAGCCTGGGCAGTCTGATCCTCTTGTTAAATAACCATTCCTTAATTAATCTAAAGGGTTTGCTGGAGGGGGGAGGGGGGAGCGGGGAGGGGCTGGGGGGGCACCCGGCGAGGATGGAGGGGGGTTGGGGTGGGGGCATGGGGTGCCAGGGGGAGCCCAGGGCTGTGGGTGGGAGCCCCACAGCTCTGCCCACCTGGAGAGAGACACGGTTGGCCCTTGGGGCCCGAGCCCAGGGGACACGTAGAGGTTTGTGTAGTGACTCGTTTTAGCTGAGCAGAAGCCATGGGGGGAGGGGGGAGGGAGGGAGGGGCTCGAACCACAAATCTGTTGTATTTTTGAAGTGCAATAACTTGGTGTTTTTGAAGACTGACAAGGGCTGCGCATTCCCTTTTCGTTGAGGTTGGTCTGGAGGGGCGGCCGTGCCCTGCAGGGCTGTCACACCCTGGGGACACCTGGGGATGGTGGCACTGCCCTGCAGGGCTGTCA
>JAJPCS010000261.1:97196-112995 GCA_021164005.1 Willisornis vidua nigrigula | reverse complement strand
GGGGGGTCACACAGCAGCTCCTGCAGTGCCAGCACAGCCCGGTTTGCCAAGGCAGGGCAGGGCACAGCCGCGGCCAGGCCCGGGGCCAGCAGGGCCACGTGAGCCAGGGCAGCTTCCTGGAGGAAAAACCCCAGCCCCTTGGCACATGCTGAGGGCACGAGGAGCCCCTCCTGCCCACAGGGCACCTGCTGGCACCGTGCCCTGCCCCAGCCCCGTCCCTCCCTGCCATGCTGGAGGGCACACACGGACCCTGACCCCACAGAGCCCCCCTGCCCTTGCCCAGCAGCCCCACGGGCCCTGCAGGGCAGGCTCACAGCCCCAAGGTCGTGCCCGCTGCCCGGGGTGGGCTGGCACGGCGCCTGCAGGCACGGCACAGGCACCAGGGGCTCTGGGAATGCCAACGGGGTGGTGTTATAAAACCCTCTGTGTGCCCTCCCTCCTCCTCCTCCTCCTCCTCCTCCTCCTCCTCCTCCCCGGGGCGGCCTCTGCTCCTCCCCCTGCAGGGGCACCAGGAAGCAAAACGGGGTGGGAATGCAGGGGGTGGGCAGGGACAGCCAGGGGGCACCCCCGGGGCACCTCCTGCCTGTCCCCAAACCTGCCACTCTGTGCCCTCCTGCCTGTCCCCAAACCCTGCCAGGGCTGGGGCTCTCTGTGCCCACCTGGTGCCCGTGCCCAGGCTCCCCAGTGCCCCAGGACACACGGAGTGGGGAAGGGATTTGTTTCCCAGCCATGAACTGGCACCGATGGGCTGATGGTGGGGAAGGAATGCCAAGGCATAACAACACTGAGGGCACACAGAGCCCTGGGCATATGTGACAGGGCATGACATGTGACAGGGCCAGCTCCCTGTGCCCATCCAGGCTCCTCCATGCCCTATGGCAGTGGGAAGGAGGCTGCACTTTGCCTGGGATAAGTTGTTTTAGGGACAGTTCCCACCTCAGCGCCAGGCCCTGCCAGGTGCCAGCAGGGAGCAGGTGCCCACGTGAAACCCACGGAATGGGGGCAGGATGGAAAAAGGACGGGGTGGCACTGCCCCACCAAACACCCCTGTGTCCCCCTTGCCAGCACTGCCAGTGCCCCCAGCTGCCAGGGCCCCTCATCCTGCCTGTGCCAGCCCCCCTGGATGCCACGCAGGGGTGTGGGCTCAGCTCCCCGGGCCCGGCACAGGGAGGTGCCGCGTGGCAGGGCCGGGGCAGTGGGCAGGGAGGGTTGGCATCCTGCCCCCGCCATTATCTGCATTCCTCAGCTCTCCAACGTGGGCTGGGCGCGGCCCTGCCCAGGGGAAGGGGCAGGATATGGCCTCGTGCCCATGGCACAGCCCCCCCCGCCAAGGGGGCACCCCATGGACCCCCCAAAGCACCAGGGAATGTGGAGGGCTGGGCCTGGCACAGCTGGCATTGCGTGGGCAGGCAGGGAGCAGGCAGGGAAGGCTCCTGGAGCAGGCAGCCCTTTGGCAGCCCCTTGGCAGGGCTGAGGGGACCCCAGGGTGGGACTGGGAGGGACCCCTGCCCTGGCACAGCCACACAGAGCCGGTGGAGAGGAGGCGGTGCCACCACGCTTGGGTGGAGCGAGCTGGGGCACCCAAACAATGCCCCCTTTCTCTGGCATTGCCAGGCCCAGGGAAGGAGCCCAGGAACCCTGAGCAGGAACAGGGCCCATGCCAACACCCCCAGGGCTGCCCCGAGGGCACGGGGGGCTGCTCAGGGCATGGTGTGCCCAGGACACCAACAGGGCAAGGTGCCACCTCCTGCCAACCCATCAGTGCCACTTCAGCTCCTGAGCAACCTGCCCTTGGGCACCACGGGGACATCGGGAGCTGCTGCACCAACCACGGCCCGCAGGCCCTGCAGAAGCCCCAGCTCTGGCCAAGCTCCCAGCAGAGCTCAGCAGGTCAGGACAGAGGGACAGTGTGGCACTGCCTGGCACGACAGTGCCCTTGGATACCTCCAGAGGCAGCCACCCAAACTGCTCGTCTGTCTCTCTGGAAAACCCCGACCTTCATCCCCCACTGGCATGGGGAGGTGCCAACGCGTGGGGCAGGAGGGATGAAATGCCCTGGGATGGGGCTGGGGGGCACAGGCAGAGCTGGTGGGACAGCCCATGGCAGAGCTGGTGTGGTGGGACAGAGCTGGTGTGGTGGGACAGAGCCGGTGTGGTGGCACAGCCCATGGCAGAGCTGGTGTGGTGGGACAGCCCGTGGCAGAGCCGGTGTGGTGGGACAGCTGGTGTGGTGGGACAGCCCATGGCAGAGCTGGAGGGGTGGGACAGAGCTCGTGTGGTGGCACAGCCCATGGCAGAGCTGGTGTGGTGGCACAGCCTGTGGCAGAGCTGGTGTGGTGGCACAGCCCACGGCAGAACTGGTGTGGTGGGACAGCCCGTGGCAGAGCTGGTGTGCTGGCACACCCCATGGCACAGCTGCCGTGGTGGCACAGCCCGTGGCCCAGCTGGTGTGGTGGGATAGAGCTGGTGTGGTGGCACAGCCCGTGGCAGACCTGCCGTGGTGGCACAGCCCGTGGCCCAGCTGGCACACCCCTGGGGCCGTGGCAGCCCCGCGCCGGCGCGGCCGTACCTGGTGAAGCGCACGTTGCAGATGTTGCACTCGTAGGGCTTCTCGCCGGTGTGGGTGCGGATGTGGCGCGGCAGCTTCCCGGCGCCCTGGATCACCTTCTCGCAGATGGGGCACTTCTGGAACGCTTTGGCCCTGATCTTCTTCTCCTTCTGCGACCAGGACGGGTACAGGTCGCCCTCGCCCGAACCGCCGAAGTACTTCAAGTAGTAATCCATGACGCCGTCGTCGTCCTTGCGCTCGTCGCCGTCGCCGCCGCCGAGCTGCTGCCGCCCCACCGAGTTGATCATCTGCTGCAGGAGGGCGCTGGCCGCCAGCTCGTCCACCTCGCGCGCGTCCTCCTCGGCGTCCGCCCCGGCGCTGCCCAGGAAGCCGGGCGAGTCTCCGGGCTCCGGGGGGTCCAGCGGCCCCCGGGGGGTGCCCCCCTCCTCCTCCGCCGGCGTGGCCAGGCCGCGGCTGCTGTAATGTCCGTTCTGGGACGGGGAGAACATGGCGCCGCTGACCGGCTCCTCCTCCTCCCGCTCCAGCCACAGGGCCGGGTTGCTGTCGGGGTCACAGTCACTTGCCTTTGGTCTGTCGGTTGGGGTGGCTTGCGAGTAGAAGTCCAGGCCGTTGCAGTTCAACTCCTCTTCCTCCTCTTGGCCTCGGAAGTTCAGTCTCTGCAGGTCTCTCAACTCTGGGTTGGTCCACTGAAAGCTGCCTTGGTGGCCGTTGACGGGGTTGCTCTGGAAGAACTCCAGGTACTCTTTTGCTCTGAGATGGTTCCTCTGATCAATTTGATCTACTGTATCCATCTGGTCATTCTTGGCCAGAATCTTCCTGTCCAGGAGATCGGTGCAGACGTCCCTCACGGCCGGGATCTCCAGCAGAGTGGCGGCGTTGAGGATGTCGTTGACGTTGGAAGTGCTGACGGTGAGGGTCGCGGTGTAGGCGAACTCCAGCAGCGCCGACAGCGCGTCCGCACTCACAAAGTCTATCTCATACACGTTCTGCTGGTCCACCACTAACCCTGAGGTGAAGAGCTTCTTGAAGTACTGGCTGCAGGCGGCCAGGACGGAGCGGTGGGTGGGGAACTCCTGGCCCTCCACCAGGATGACCACGTCGCACAGCAGCCCGTTGTTCCTCTGCTCGTTGAGGCTGCTGAGGATGTCGCTGCTGTGATCCGGGAAGGGGATCCCTATGGGGCCGTCCACGCCACCCGCCATCTTCACGCAAAGGGCTGCGGGAGAAGGAGGGAGAGCTGGTGAGTCACGGCCTGGAGGCATCACAGCCATGGAGGGACTCCCGAGGAACGTGCCCGGCAGCACGAGCCAGGCGTGCCCCTCTCTGTGCCCCTGGACCTCTCTCTGTGTCCCCTGGACCTCTCTCCATGTCCCCTGGACCTCTTTCCATGTCCCCTGGACCTCTCCATGTCTCCTGGACTTCTCTCCATGTACCCTGGACCTCCCTCCATGTTCCCTGGACCTCCCTCCATGTCCCCTGGACATCTTCATGCCACTGGACCTCTCCATGTCCCCTGGACCTCTCTCCATGTCCCCTGGACTTCTCCATGCCCCTGGACCTCTCTCTGTGTCATCTCTCCATGTCCCCTGGACCTCTCTCCGTGTGCCCTGGACCTCTCCATGCCCCTGGACCTCTCCCCTGGACCTCTCCCCTGGACCTCTCTCCATGTCCCCTGGACCTCTCCATGCCCTGGACATCTCCATGTCCCCTGGATGTTTCTCCATGTCCCCTGGACCTGAGTCAGGACAGATCCAGAAGAGTTGTTAATTACCCAGGAAGCAACTCCCAGCCCTGGGTTCCAGCACGGAGCAGGTTGCACAACTCTGCCTTCCCCCACCCACCCTCATCCTCCTCAGTAGTTTTCCATATTTACTTATTTTTCAAAACTTTCATTAATCCTGAAAAATAAATTTCTTTTCTGCACCTTCTTGTTTTCCCCACAGAAAAGGCAGGAGGAGGCAGGTCTGAGGCTCAGGAACATGACCTGGAGGAAAGCCCTTGATGTTCAGTAACAGCCAAGGGTTCAGCTCCCAGCAGGAATGGGATGGGGGTGTGGAAAAGGGGGATCCAGGGCAGCTGGGCTGGATGTGCAGGGCAGGCACAGGTCCTGCCACCACGACCAAGCACCAGAGGTGGCTTCCTGAGATCCCTGGAGTCAGGGATTGGCTCCAGAGCTGCCTCCTGGGCTCCAGGATTTGACCTCCAAGCTCTAATTCCAGGGATTTTTAAACCACGGTCCTGGCAAGGGAGGAAAAGGCTGGAGAGCCAGGACTGCTCCCAACTCTGGCTCCAGGGCTGACCTTGGGCAAGGTCACCTCATCCACCATCCCCAGGGGATCCAAGGGACCCCTCCAGGCTGCCAGGGGAGGTTTCTGCTGCCCCAGCTCTGCTTGGCCCCCTCCCACCAGGGCGGTCCCAGAGCCCCCCAAGCCCCCATTGGAGCCACCACATGGCACTGCCAGGAAAGGCAGATCCAACACCTCTTGGCCCCCAAACGGCATCAGAGCCTTCCCCTCCCCTTCCATTCTCCATGAGGTGGTTTTTTTCCGCCCAAAAAGTGTCCTGGAGCTGCCTGAAGCATTTGGAAGCTCCAGGCAATGGTCCCTGTGCCACCCTGGCACAGCCTGGCCGTGCCGGTGCAGATCCCACGCCGGGCACTGAGGAGGGGCCTTTGGGAGCAGCAGGACGAGCAGGGAAGGTCCCCCCCGGCCTGGGGGCTGGGAGAGTGCCCTGGACAGTGTGGGAACGGCTGCAGGTCATGGGACTGCCGGGGGAGTTGTCCAAGTCCTCCCCTCGCTCCTGCACAACACGCCCTTTGTGTCCCCGCGCCGCCGTGCCCGTCGGGGGCACAGGGGCAGTGCCAGCCCCCCACGGGGGCATCTGCCACCAGGATGCTCCAGTCACTCAGCCCTTCAAACCACACCCTGTGCCCCTCCCGAGGGGCTCAACAGCCAGAGCATCAGAACCTGGGAATTGCTGACAGGACGCAGAGTCTTCCACCTTATGAAGTTTTTGGGGGTCTTCCACCTTTATGGGAAGACTCAAAAATGGCTCCAAAAGCCCCAAAGCCACGATGGGATGGGTGAAACCCACTTGGAAAAGCCCTGAGGGCCAGGTGACAAGTGACAAAAGGCGCTGGCACAGCCACCAGCTCGTCCCCCCCTTGGCAAGGGAAAGGTCTGAATGGGCCACCAAGGGGGAGCTTCAACTACTGACCTAAATTTCCTGGGCAGCTCCATTCTCTCCCTGCCCACCCCTGAGGAGCTCCTGGTGCTGTCCCAGACTGGGTGGCTCTGTAGGGCTCCAAGATGCCACATTTCACCCCAGAAGTTTGGGAATGGCACAGAGGGGGCACCACCAACTTAAAATACAACCCTGGGAAAGGGGGTTTGGAACAAGCCCAGAGCCCTCCCCAGGATTTATGGCCCTGATTTGCAGCCCTGACCCTGCTCTGCACTCCCAGAACACCAACACAGCAGAGCTTGAGCCATCCCAGCTCCACAGGTCAGTCCACAACAAAGGCAGCCCAATTCCAGGCAGGAAAAATGGGATTTTATTTGGATGCTGAACACCGTGGGAGCAAGGGAAGTCCTCACCTCCCTGAGCTGCTGATTTCCCACCAACACTGAGCACTGTCTGAGCTGCTCCTCAACACAAACAGAATCCCAGAATTCCTGAGGCTGGAAAAGCCCTCGAGGTGTGGCCTCACCACTGCAACGTTATTTCCTTTTCTAGAACTCAAGTTCCCAGCTTGCTCCTTTCCTTCCAGACCCACCAGCCCAGCTGCAGAAGGGCAGCTCTGAGCAGCCACCAAACCCCTGAGCCTGAGCCTTCCTCACCTCCAACCCCTCTCCTCCAGGAGCTCTGCAGTTTGGCATTTACATTCAGATGAGGTGACCACCCTCAGATGGGATCACAACCAGAAGTGCTGACAGGACACATTTAATTACCACCTTCCCTGGAACCTCAGTGGGTTTGGGGTTTATTCCCTTTCTCTTGGGTTGCTCGAAGGTTTGGAGGAAGCTGGAGCAGCTCAGGAGGGGCTGGGTGGGAGGGCTCAGCCACACCTCAGGAGCTGGGAAGAACCAATGTTTTCCATGTGTTCTCATCCAAAAAAGATCCCAGAAGGTTTTCCAAAGGCAGAGGTGGTGCCACCCACTCTGGAGGCCAGGGGAGAACTGGAGCAACAGCTCCCACTGCTCAGGGCAGGAAGGGAAGAGCAGCAGGACCTTTGCTAAGCAGCACGAGGCAAGATGGGCTGAGGGAACCCTGCAAGCCACCAGGCAGTTTCCTGGGAATAGCTGAGTGGGTAAAACATGGATATTGAGCCTACCAGAAGGATGGAGAGGGACTGTGGACAAGGGATGGAGGGGCAGGACAAGGGGAATGGCTTCAAACTGCCAGAGGGCAGGTGAGGTGGGATACTGGGATGGAATTCCTCCCTTGGCAGGGTGGGCAGGCCCTGGCACAGGTTGGGCAGAGCAGCTGTGGCTGCCCCATCCCTGGAGTGTCCCAGGCCAGGTTGGAGCACCCTGGGACAGTGGGAGGTGTCCCTGCCCAGGGCAGGGGTGGAATCAATTTTTAAGGTCCTTCCAACCCAACCTATTCTGGGATATTTGGCCTCTTGCAGCTCGAGGAGCCCAAGGAAGGAGCTCACAAGTTGTTCTGTGAGTCCTCAGAGCAAACACTCATGGACTGAGGCAGGGCAGCCCCTCCAGCACAGAATTACTAAAATCACATTCTTTTATCTCAAAGCCACTGGTTTGCTGCCCAAGGCCCAAGGCCCATCCCTGTGGAAAAGCTCACCCCACCTCCAGGTCACACATCACAAGTTCTGGTCTCTCGGCTTTAATTCCAGGAGTGCCCACCCCGGTGCCCCCTTCCTTCCCTCCTTCTCCCATGGCCACACCTGCAGGCCCAGACCCCTGGGGACAAATCAGCTCCTGCAGGGCCACCACTGGGGCTGAGGCTCCAGCTCTGCTGCCACCGGGCTCTGCAGCACAAGCCCAGGCAGGTCCCCCTGCCAGGACCCACCCAAAGCTGTGCCGAGGCCTCTGGAAACACACCCAGCACCCAGAGCCAGGGGGTGGGGAGGCAGCAGGAAATGCAGGGGGGGTTTGGCCTCACTGCCCCAGCTCCAGGGTGCCTGAAATTCAACTGCTCTCCACAAGGAATGTGCTGCCAGCACTTTGGGGCCAAACTATCCTGGTTCTGTGGAGCTGGAGAACAGAGGGATGTTCCTGCACTCTGACAGGAGGAAACTGCACTGGGGAGAAAATAAATCAAGCTAAATTAAGAGAAAATAAATTTAACTTTTCTATGGTGCAATGGGAAGAACCCTCTGGTGTTGAGCAGGTAACAGCCATCACCAGCACAGAGGGAATTCCAGCTTTCTCCTACCCTGACTGCACAAAACATCTGGGGTAACACGACCAAGGTCGTGCAGCTCTTGAAGGGGAGATCAGAGCAGAGGCAGAACCCTGCAAATGTGTGTGGCTGCTCTGCACAACCTGGCTCTGTTCTCCAGGCCCTGCATCAGCCCCTGCAGCCTCTCCCTCTCCTCCCAAACAGGGCACAGCACCCTCAGCTCTCACTGCTGGGTCTGGGACACAAGGGCTCAGCTGAGGGGTGGGACTGACCACAGGAGGAGGGTCCAGTGTCACCCCCCCAGGCCACCCCACTGCTCCAAGGGGTGGGGTTTGTCCTGGTCCTTCTGAAGATCAGAGCATTCTGCTTCTTGCAGCCCCTCTGGATACTGGAGTGCTGCTCTAAGGGCTGCAAGGAGGGCTCAGAGCCCCTTCCAGAGCCCAGAGGGGCTCCAGGAGAGCTGGGGAGGGACTGGGGATGGAGGGACAGGACACAGGGAATGGCTTCCCACTGCCAGAGGGCAGGGACAGGTGGGATATTGGAAAGGGATTCCTCTCTAGGAGGGTGGGGAGGTCCTGGAAAGGATTTCCCAGCAAATCTGTGGCTGCCCCAGCCCTGGGAGTGTCCAAAGCCAGGTTGGAACACCCTGGGACAGTGGGAGGTGTCCCTGCCCATGGATGGGCTTTAAGGTCCCTCCAACCCAAGCAGTGTGTGGTGACCCAATGCCTCAGGTTTAGGGGGAAGTGCAGGACCCCCCAAGCTGCTGTGCCAGCCCCTCCCCTGCCCAGCAGTGCCCCCCACTCTGCAGCCCAACCCGACCAACCCGCAGCACCACCAGGTAACAAAACAGCCTTCCTGCCCCTGCCAGGTCTGACCTGCCAGGGAGGTTTCCCTGTCCCTGCTGCCTGCAAAGAAATGTGTGCCTGGGGAGCACTGGGAGCTCCAGCACAGCCCAGCACAGCCCAGCCCTCCTTCTGCCACTGTTTCACACCCAGCAGCTGCTTGCAGGGAAGGGAGATCTACCCAAACCCCCAGATACACCAAGCACTGGTCCTGCAGCACAGACTGACATATCCCTGGTGCTGGAATCTCCTGCTCTTGGAATCCCACAATGGTTTGGGCTGGAAGGACCTTAAAGCCCAACCAGTCCCACCTTCCACTATTCCAGGTTGTTCCAACCTGGCCTTGGACACTCCCAGGGCTGGGGCAGCCACAGCTGCTCTGCCCAACCTGTGCCAGGCCCTCCCAGAATTCCTTCCCAATATCCAATTTAACCTACTCTCTGTCAGTTTGAAGCCATTCCCCCTTGTCCTGTCACCCCAAGGCCTTGTAAAGAGAAGATCCAAACCTTTCACAAGCCGTTTATTGACAGGAAGAACCACCTGACAGGGACACGTGCTGGGGGCAGGACACACAAGGAGGTTCAGACAGGAAAGCAGAATCCCACATCCTGCCAAGGGAACTCTGGTGGGCAGTGATTGCTCCACTGAAGTGTGGGCAGAGAGGAGGAACTGAGCACCCCTCGGACCCTCAATGACCATCCTGGGAACTTTAATCCCCTTCATATAAAAAAAAATAGTAATAACAATCCCCTGCCAGGGCAGAGCAGCTCAGAGGGAGGAGCAGGGCCAGGAGCTGCCTTTGCTTTGCTGCTCTGCTCCCCTGGCCCTGGGCTGGCCAAAGGGGTGGATCTGCAGAGTGAGGACAGCCCTTCCCAGCCTCCCCCAACCATTCCCAGTCCTTTCCAGCCTCTCCCAGCCCTTCCCAGTCCTTTCCAGCCTCCCCCAGCCCATCCCAGCCCTTCCCAGCCAGCCATTTCCTCGCTCAGCACTGGCTGCATCCTGTGCTCACTCACAGGAGCTGCACAGGGGATGGATTTGGCAGAGGATCTGAATGAGGCTGGGAGGGACTGGGGGGAAGAAGCCCCAGGTGCCCCAGGGTGTGGGCCCACCCACGGAACTGGGACTGTGAGGGAACACCAAGCCTCTCCCCAAGGTGACCCAGCAGCTCCTGGCCAGACAGGTTTTGGGGGGAATTCAGCCAGAACTCTCCCTGCAACCCGAGGCAAACCACGGGAGGTGACTGAAGGTGTTCCCAAGAGACCCATCTCGGTGTTACTCCTCGCTCTGTTTATGGTCATCTCAGTGTTTAAAGCTGAAGCAATTCCAGCCCTTCAGGAGGGAGGAGAGAAGGAGAGCTGCACCAAGACACCTTGGTGGTGACAGTGACCACTTGAGCCAAGCCAGAGCAAGGGCAGCTGGAAGGGGCTCCTGAATCCCACAAGAGCAGCTGGAATGGGGCTCCTGGATCCCACCAGGCACAGCAGGAAAGGTGGAGTGACCACCATGGAGCAGGGAGGTGGTGACTGCCCTGGGAATGAGGTGCTGGAGGTCTGGGATTCCTCACCATGGTACAGGGAATTTTCTGGGATGCTGCTACAGAGCCAGCAGGAACACAAAGGGCTTGTTGCTCTTCATTTTCCAAACTGCCTGAATTTCAGTGTTTTTCCCGTGCTGACCCACATGAGGAATGACAGGCCAGGTATGGAATTCTTCCAGGGGCACAGCCAGTGCAAAGGCCAAGTGTCACCAAGGAATGGGGGACACACCCCCACCACCTTCAACCCCAAACCCACCCACTGATGGACCCTTCAGCCACCCCAGCCCCTACCTGGCTCCATCTGCCCATCCAAACCCTGAGCACAACCACAGCACTGGGGCCATTCCTGCTGCTCTCCCTGCACCAAACCCAGGCAAGGGAAGCACCTGCTGCAGCACAAGGGCTGGGAAAGGACTCCCAGGACAAGGTTTGGTGGCAAACACAGACCTGAGGGCATTCCCCACGAGGAGGGGAACCTCTCTGAGGGTGCTGGGGCTCCCCCACACTCCCAGCAGGGCAGGGGGGACCCAACACCACGCTCTGGGACTGGCATTTCCTTCCAGGGCACTCCGGTTTCCACCGCGGCACCGGCAGGACGTGGACCCCGAGAGACGCCGGGCACGTGGGCAAACACCGTGGCACGGCCTGTGCCAGGCCTGTGCCGGCACATCCCTGGCCTGGCGCCCCCAGCCCACCCCGGGCAGCAGCAGGAGCCCTCGGCCCACGGGGAGCTGTCGTGTTGCAAGGCTGCCCTGAACTGGTTCCTCCTGCCAGGGCTCTCCCCTGTCATCAGGGACTGCCTTTAATCCTGCAGGAATGTGCCCGACTCCAGCCCGGGCACTCACAGGGCACTCACAGACCCAACGGCCTCGGGTGCCCCTGGGCGTGCAGGGGGCACTCCCGGGGGAGAACCCCCCAGCAATGGCTCTGCTGCTGTGGCTGGGGGGGCTCAGCAGGGAGGGCCACGGCACGAGGTGGCTGTGCTGGGACTGTCACCAACAGGCCACAGGAGACAAACTGTGCTCTGAGGCAAAACAAGCCACAATCCAGGAGGAGGTTCAGAGCTGCTCAGGGACCCTCAGTCCCTGCCCCAAACCCATCTCTGTCCCAAACCAAACTCTGCTCTGAGACCAAACAAGCCACAATCCAGGAGGGGCAGAGCTGCTCAGGGACCCTCAGTCCCTGCCCCAAACCCAACCCTGCTCCAAATCCACCTCTGCTCCAAGACAAGCCACAATCCAGGAGGGGCAGAGCTGCTCAAGGACCCTCAATCCCTGCCCCAAACCCATCCCTGCTCCAAACCCACCTCTGCTCCAAGACAAAACAAGCCACAATAGAGAAGGACATTCAGAGCTGCTCAGGGACCCTCAGTCTCTGCCCCAAACCCATCCCTGCTCCACTGACACCATGGAGTCACCTCCAGGCTCCCCTCAATCCCCAGCCCCAGGCTGAGCCCATCCAAGCATGGTCCCAGCCAGGCTGCATTCCCTGGCCCTCCACACTAATGGAAGCTGCTGGTTCTGCTGCTGGAACCCCTCTCTGAGCCCAGCCCAGCTGTGCCCACCCATCTCCAGGGGTTCTGTCCCTCATGGCTCCCACAGCAGCTCCCTGCAGAACCCTGACAGGGCTTCCAGGAGACCCTGCAGAACACCCAGCCATGGCTCAGTCAGGCCCAGTTCTCTGAAATACTTCAGAATCTCAGAAGTTACATGGAAAAAAGGAAAAAAACTACATAAAAGGTGAAGGGGTGTGTGTTTGAGTCCTGGCTGGAGGAGCAGCACACACAGAGGTTTCTTTTCCAACCCCAAAGGCCCACGAACCTGGAGGCACCGAGATCCAGGCAGGAATAACCCAGAATAGGTTGTGTTTTGACACCTCCCTTCCCTCCAGAGGCCAAAGCCAGAGCTCCCCAGTCCAGCCAAATCCCCCCAAACCCCCTGGTGTTTCCCTGAGGGAGGCCAAGCACATCTGCCCCTTCTCTCTGTGTTCCCCTCCCCTGTCACAGCTTCTTGTGGTCTCCTGAACAGAGAGAACCATAAAAACTCCTCAACCCCCCCCATTCCCATCAGCCCAGGACACTCTTTATCCCTTCTCCCCACACTCCCCCTCCTGTCACAGCTTCTCACCATCTCCTAAACTGAGAGAACCACAAAAACTTCTCAGATCTCCCCATTTCCACAGGCCAAGATCTGTCCCTTCAGCCCATGTTCCCCTCCCCTGTCACAGCTTCCTGTGGTCTCCTGAACAGAGAGAACCATAAAAACTGCTCAAACCCCAAATCCCCCCATTCCCACATCCCCTGGACAACACCTACCCCTTCACCCCACATTCCTCCTCCCTGTCCCAGCTTCCCATGGTCTCCTAAACCAGGAGCTGCTCCAATGCCCCCATTCCCACAGCCCCCTGAACAGCATCTACCCCTTCCCACATCCCTCCTCCCTGTCACAGCTTCTCACCATCTCCTGAACTGAACCACAAGAACCGCTTGGTGAGTCCCAAATCCCCCCATTCCCACAGTCCCCCCTCCCCTGACCTGCTCCCTGCACGACCCCAAACCCTCCCGTCCCCCTCCCACCCACAGCCACGTCCCAGGTTCCCCTGCCAGCCCCCCACACTCCTGGCATTCCCTGCCCTCAGCTCGGAGCTCTGGCATTAATTGCCCCAAATGACACCTCTCCCACTGGCTGTTCTTTTCCACCCCAGGAAGGAGGGAACAGGAGGCAAATCAATAAGGACAGAGCGGGAGTTCAGCGGCAGAGCCGGGCAGGGCAGCTCCTTATGTAATTCCCAGTTTGGGGATTAACAGGCAGCTCTTCCCGACATTCCCGACTCCATGTGGCAGCGAATCCCTGGAGCAAGAGAGGCTTCAGCCCCTGCCATGGAGCTCCTTCCTCTTCCCTCCTGGCAGGGAGAGAGGGAGGAGATGCCGCTCTGGCCCTGCCTGCCCAGGCAGGAGGTGCCCAGGAAGGGAGGGCAGCACCTGTAGCTACAAGCTCAGCTCCAGCCCCTGCCCAGCCCCGTGCCAGGCAACCACCCCTGCCCAGGGCATCACTTACTGCTGTCCAGTTTGCCACTGGGGAACCCGGAGGAGCGCGAGGCAGGAGGGGAGTGGGGGCACGAGGCGGGTGAGGAGCGGGCAGGAGGGAGTTAAACCAGCGCTGGGAGCTCGGGAGCATCCTCTGCTGTGGAAAATGCCAGCAGCGCCCTTCCCACAGCTGGCACAGGGGTCTCACGTGGTGGAAAACGGGAGGAAAACGATCCCCAAGGCGCCGGGAGTCGCGGCCCGGGAGGTGCCGCTGCCCACGGCGCAGCCACACGCGGGATTTGCGGGGATGGGCACTGGGAGGGCACCCGGTGCCAAGGGATCTGCGGCTCATCTCGCCCCGTGGCCTTGGCTCCCACCCGCGCCCGCGGGGCAGCCCCGGCCCGGCTCCAGTTTCTCACACCTTGTCACATTAAGGGCGCTGAGCCCCCGCAGTGCCCTCGCACCTGCAGCTGGCACTGCCACAGCAGGATTCCCAAATCCAGCCGGGAATTTGGGGCAAAGAGGCCATTCAAGGTGCTCCTGCCCCCTGGAAGCGGAGCCACCACCCTGGCACTGCCACAGCAGGATTCCCAAACCCAGCCAGAGCCTGGCACAGGGAGGGCACTCCAGGTGCTCCTGCCCCCTGAAGCGGAGCCACCGCCCGGCGCTGCCACCGGAGCCGGCGCTGCCACGGAAACCGAAACTCTGCGAGGGAAGGCGATCCGGGCAGGGCGCGGGGAGGAACAATCGGCCCTGGAGACTCCAGAGGTGCCAGCCTGGTCTGACCTCGTTTACTCCCCGGGCCCCGCGGGATGCTCCGGGCACGGGGACCGGGACGGACACGCCGGAGGCAGCACCGGGAACATGCGCCAGTTGGGATCAAAGGGCCACGGGACCGGGACGAGGGTTTGCCTCCATCCCAGAGTATCTTTCTCCCTTTCCCTGAGTTCTGTTCAGGCTTTTAATCCCACACTGGGACCGTCTCCCCAAATTTGAGGTTGAGGCTGGTTGGGAGCACAAATAAAGCAACTGTTCATTGCCTGGACTGGGCGAGATAACGAGCCGGGTTCTAATTGTTCACCACACAAGTCTCCTCTTCCCACCAACTCAGCATCCCGAGATGGGAAAAACCCCTCGAGTGCCAGTTTAATCAAGATTAAACTGCAGTTCTCCAGCGTTCAGGCTCAGTCTCAAACGCAGAGCAGGAATTTCACAGGCCAGCCCCCGATTTCCAGGTGGGACACCCGCGGGGGACCCCACCCTGCAGTTCAACCCCAGCACTTGGGCAGGACTCGATCCCCAAACAGGACAGGAGCTCCCAACCCACCACAGCACCTCGATGGGAGCAGAAACATCACCCTCGTTTGCTTCCCATGCCCACAGCCAGATTCCCACGCCGGGAGAACAACTGGAATTTTTCCTTCTGCTTCCAAAAGTCACCCAACACGCCGGGAACCCACCGGGCTCCCTGTGCCCAGGTCATTCCACCTGGCACCTCCTCGGGGCAGAGCTGCCCCCCAGCCCCACGGCACGGCCAGCCCCAGCCCCACCAGGTGAAACACGAGTGAACAGCAATTAATAATTAAAAAAAAAGGCCTAAGAAGAGTTGCAGAGCAGCAGAAAGGGAAGAACTACCTTCATTCACCTCCAAATTTATTAAGAGCTCCTGCCTTGCAAAACCCTCCCTGGAGTTACTGATGCAATTAAGGCTTGGTGGAAAAATCCCACCATCTCACCCATGTTTGGGTTGTGCCTCTTCACTCCCTCTTGCACCAGAACAAGCCTAAACAGGGGCCAGAATGAATATTAAACAAGAGTGGCTCCTCTCTAATAAACTGCTCAGTTTCTCTCTGTCTCTTTTATAATTTTTTAAAGTAGTTTAAATGCAACAACTCCAGCAAACCACCCCAATTAAAGCCAGCCCAAGCCTCTTCCTGCTCGGCCTCCACAAGTGCCCAGAACTGCAACTTCCACCCAGGCCCGGCAGAAACCTGGAGAAATAAAACAATTCCTCGAAAAATCCCAACAAGAACCAACCCAAACACTTTCAGAAAGCCCCAGGATGACCTTTTGGCTCCCTTGCTACACCGAGCACAACTCCAACCCTCATTAGGTTGTAAATTGTTCCAGGCAGAGCCTCTCTCTGCCCATGTCCATAAAACAGTTATTATATAAGTTATGGTTTCGATAGGACAATTCAGAGCCCGGGGAACGGGGCTGGGCTTGAACTTGGACTGGCTGCAAACTCTTTACCAGGAGTCCTTGAGCTCAGAGAAACTTTGGCTGCCCCAGCTCGTCCTGCCCTGCCAGAGGGGTCTGCAGGGCCGGGCCAGGGCAGGGACAGGGGAGGGCCGGGCAGTCACGTCGCTGTGGTTGTACAACAGGAACTGCGGCTTTCAACGCGGCAGCGCCGGGACCGGCACGGGCTGTGTGTTCCCAGGGCCCCACTCTGTGTTCCC
>JAJPCS010000261.1:58447-73399 GCA_021164005.1 Willisornis vidua nigrigula | reverse complement strand
AAATCCCCTTCTTGGATCCAAATCCCCTTCTTGGATCCAAATCCCCTCCTTGGGGC
This sequence comes from Willisornis vidua nigrigula, assembly GCA_021164005.1. Taxonomy (NCBI): domain Eukaryota; kingdom Metazoa; phylum Chordata; class Aves; order Passeriformes; family Thamnophilidae; genus Willisornis; species Willisornis vidua. The sequence continues at coordinate 73,343 of JAJPCS010000261.1, read as the reverse complement.
CAAATCCCTTCCCCAGTCTCCTCCCCTCCCCTTCCCACCCAAAATGATTCCCCTGCCCTTCCGGGGACTCCCCCCAGGCCAGGGCTGGAGGGGGGAGCTGACCCTGGGCCATTCTGGGGGGAAAAGCAGAGGATTTGGGAGTCTGAGCAGCTGGAGGGTGGCAGGGTGGGCACTGCCATGCCCAGAGCCCACACTCTGTGCTGTCCCTCCCACACCAGTAGGGCTCAGCCAGATGTGCCCACACCTGTGCACAGACAGCCCAAACACCCTCCCTGCTCCCTCCCTCCTGCCCCGCGGCTCGGGGTGTCCCCGGGGCTTGTGCAGGAAGGGGGACACGGGCTGGGCACTGACAGTGTCACCTCCCAGCCATGGCCTCCAGCGTGGGCAGCCTGGACAGCCTGGACCTGCTGGACCTGCTGTTTGACCGGCAGGACGGGATCCTGCGGGGGGTGGAGCTGGGAACGCCGCCGGGAGCCTGGCACGAGGGCAGGGTGAGACCCCCGGCCCCCCCGCCCCCCGGCCGGCCCCCGCGGGCACCCCGGGGTGGCAGCGCCCTGTGCCGATGGTGCCGTGTCCCCACAGCGTGCCCAGGACAGCGAGGGCTTCCTGAGCTCCATCCTGGGCTCCGGGGACTCGGCGATGGACTCGCCCAGCTGGTCCCCGGCCACCAGTGACAGTGGGGTCTCTGAGGACCCCCCCTCGGACCAGCACGACAGCCCCCCCAGGTGCTGTGAGGGGGGTCCCCGAGAGGTGCTGTACCCCTACAGCAACCCCTGCCAGGCTCAGCCCACCCCGGGGGCACCCGGGGTCCTGCACCCCGAGGTCTCCATCGACCTGGGTGAGCCACACCGGGCAAAGGACTGGGCTGGGGGCACTGGAGGGACTGGGAGGACTGGAGACACTGCAGAGCTGAGAGGGGCGGGGGTCCTTGGGGCTTGTGAGGAAATGAGGGGAGCTGAGGGGACTGGAGAGAACTGGGGAGAACTGGGGAGATCTGGAGGACTTGGGGGAGAGAGGGTGAGTGGGGAGAGCTTGGGAACGGGGGTGAACTGGGCAGACTGGTGTTGGTGGGAGAGGCTGGGAGAGGAGAGGGGTTTGGGGGGGCTGAGCTGGGCTGAGCAGCTCAGGGGGTTGTGGGGGTGCTGGGGCAGGACCAGAGGGACCCTTTGTGGGGGCACAGTTGGGGTCACGGGCTGGGCAGCTCTGGGGCTGTGACGGGGTGAGGGTCAGCCCTGGCTGAGGGACACCAGGGACAGAAGGGACACGGGACTGCTGACAGCCCTGCTCTGCCCTCACCCAGACATGTGGCACCCTGGGTTCTTCCTGGAGGAGAGCCAGGACCTGCCCTTGGTGTCCCCACCTGCATCCTGCACCCTCACCGTCAAGGACCTGCTGCTCTCGGGCAGCTCTGACCATGTGAGTCCCTGTCCCTGTGTCCCCAACACTCCCTGTCCTCAGCCTTGTCCCCTCCTGCACACTGGTCCCCCATTCCCATGCCTATCCCTATCCCTCCCCTCTCCCACACCACAGTCCCATCCTTTGTCCCTGGACCACAATGCCCCTCATTCCTGTCCCCATCCCTGCCCATGCCCACACTTGTCCCCATTCCCACACCCCAGCGGGAGGTTGTCCCCTCCTGTCCCAGGATCCCACCCCGTCCCCACCGCTGTCCCGGGTCACATCCCTGTTCCCGCAGCAGCCGCAGGCTCCCGGCTCCCTGCCCCGCCCAAACCAGGGCCACTTCCAGGAGCTGGTGCTGACCGAGGACGAGAAGAAGCTGCTGGCAAAGGAGGGGGTGACGCTGCCCACGCAGCTGCCCCTCACCAAGGTGGGTGCCACCCGCCTGGGGAGGGTGTGGAGTGGGGGGTCCCACCCCTCAGCCTGACCCCCCCCTGCCTCCCAGTACGAGGAGCGGGTGCTGAAGAAGATCCGGCGGAAGATCCGGAACAAGCAGTCGGCTCAGGAGAGCCGCAAGAAGAAGAAGGAATATATCGATGGGCTGGAGAGCCGGTACGGACCCTGCCCTCACACCGGGCATGGGGGCACCCCGGGGGGCACACTGCTCCCTGCCAGCCCCCCAGCTGTGCCCCCAGTCCCAGCCCCTTCTCCCTGTGCCCCAGCATGTCCGCGTGCACGGCCCAGAACCAGGAGCTGCAGAGGAAAGTCCTGCACCTGGAGAAGCAGAACTCGTAGGTGTTCCCAGGGCAGGATGGGCTTGGGACACTCCCCTTGCCCCTGGTCAGACCTGCTGGGGGGCAGGAGGGGCTTGGGGTGCTCATGGGCTCTCCCTGTTCCCAGATCCCTCCTGGAGCAGCTGAAGAAGCTCCAGGCCCTCGTGGTGCAGTCAAGCAACAAGGCGGCGCAGACGGGAACCTGCCTCGCAGTGCGTGGGGCCCAAACCCCCCCAGGGTCCTTGGGCTGGGACGGGGCACCCTGGAGATCTGCTGGAAGGGGGGATGGAGGCAGGGATGGATGGAGGCAGGGATGGATGGGTTGGTGGATGGATGAAGGGATGGATGGAGTAAGGGATGGAGAAAGACAAGGATGAGTGGATGGCAGGGATGGATGGAGGTGCACAGGCAGGACCACATGGATGCAATCCTGGTTCTGCCAACAGCTCCTGGTCCCCCTCCACCATGTGTGGTGACATCCCCTCTGTCCCCAGGTCCTGCTGCTCTCCTTCACCCTCATCGTCTTCCCCTCCATCAGCCCCTTCGCCCCCAGCAAGGCTGAGGCAAACGGTGACTTCAGACCAGTGCGAGGTGAGGGCAGTGCTGGGGCTGTGCTGGGGCTGAGCTGGGGCAGTACTGGGACAGTACTGGGGCTGTGCTGGGGCTGTGCTGGGGCAGTGCAGGGCAGGGCTGTGCCAAGTCCAGCCGGGGCAGTGCTGGAGCTGTGCTGGGGCAGTGCCAGGCCCTCCAGGTCCCCCCACGGCCCTGACCCTCAGTGGTGCTCAGTGTTCTCCAGGTCCCTGCACAACGCCGCCTCCTCCCGCGTGGTTCACACGCAGCCCCAGCCCGGGCAGGAGCCGCCCCCGGAGCCGCTGTGGGCGGAGCACCCGGACCGAGCGCCCCCCGAGCCCCTGCACGGAGCCTTCAGCGGCCACACACACCGGGACAAAGTGTCCCTCAGCAACGACACGCAGGCACTGCCCCCCGGGGGGCTGAGCCCAGGGGATGGCGCTGACGCCGTGCCAGGGGACAGCCCCACGCCACACCAGGGCCTGGCATCGCTGGCATGGGCAGAGGCGGGGCACAGCCATCCCGCGGTGCTGGAGCCGGCCGAGGAGCTTTAGGGCAGCACCCAGGGACCACGGGGGACGCCATGGGGTGACGCAGCACCTCATCCCCTACGGGACAAGCCCTCGGGGTGAGCCCTCCAGGATCTGCCTCCAGCTGCTGGACCTGCTTGGCTTTGATGTATCTGTGAACTGGGAAGAGGAGACCGGTTCCCATTTGCCTTACTGGGAGGGAAGGGGCTGCTCCTGCCCCCTGGGGCATTGGAAGTTGTGGAAGGGACTCGGGGTCGCTCAGGATGGGGCTGGGGGAGCAGGAGGGGCCCTGGGCTGGTTGGCTACTGATGGTGCAACTGGTTGGTTTTGACTTGGTTTTGGTTTGGGTTTTTTGGTTGGTTGGTTTATTTTTTGTTTGTTTTTGTTTTAAATTTTATTTTAATCTCTAAATACAAGTTATTTTGGAAAAAAACCCACCTGGTTTAATTGAAGAGGTGGTAACCCACAAGGTTTCAGGGAGCCTTGGGCCAGGGTGAACACCATTAATGGGGCCCAGGAGAGGTGGGACACCAGGGCACATCCCACAGCTCCCAGCCCTGTGTCCAGCTGGGATCCAGCCAGCACCAGTCCCCTTCCATGACCAAGTGACATGGAATCACAGACTCATGGAATGGTTTGGATTAGAAGAGACCTCGAAGATCATCCACTTCCATGGGCAGGGGCACCTTCCACTGTCCCAGGTTGCTCCAAGCCCCACCCAACCTGGCCTTGGACACTTCCAGGGATGGGGCAGCCACAGCTGCTCTGGGAAAACCTGTTCCATGTCCCCCAGACCACGGGATGGGCTCAGCCAGGACATCGTGGTGCTTCATCCCAACCACCCGGTGCCAGCTGTCCCCGTGATCCCATGTCACCACCCCAGTGCCAAGCCCTGGCATCCCTCTGCCCCCGAGCTCCAGCTGTGCCCTTCTCAGCACAGGAACTGGGACATTTCAAGGAGCAATGCCCTTCCCAAGCCCGTGGGTGCAGCTGCCCTGCCACATGTGCTTCAAGTGCATTTAATACTTACATAAAAAAAGGGACAATATTTAAGGGTATAAAAAAAAGTCGGTAGGAAAAGCGGCACAGACGAGTGTCTGGACAGAGGGCACAGTCTGGCTCAGGTGAGGAGAGGCTCCACCTTCACCTTCTTCACGGGTGGTGGCCCCGTGTCCGGGCTGGGCCGCTCCTGCTTCAGCCCATCCTTGTGGTGCTCCACGTTGCCGGGACTCGGCGCTCCTGTGCCGTTGTGCTGGGGCAGGGGCTCCTCCTTCAGCCTCTTGCCCGGTGCCAGGAGCAGCTGCTGGGGCAGCCCCGCGCTCTCCACCACCACCGGCCCCGTCCACTCGGGCACCTCCAGCCCCAGCAGCTTCATCAGCTTCGTCATCACGTCATCGACGTAGGCGTGGATGCGCAGGTCGGCCTGTCTGTCCTGGTGGGGACACAGCACGGGGACACAGGGCTGGGGACACAGGGCTGGGGACACAGGGCTGGGGACACGGCGCTGGGGACACAGGGCTGGGACACAGGGCTGGGGACACGGCGCTGGGGACACGGCGCTGGGGACACGGCGCTGGGACACGCAGCCACTCCCGCTGGGCACAGGGCGGTGGCACCGCGGCGTCACTCCCTGTGGAATGGGACACGGGGACAGAGGGCAGGGACAGGGACAAGGGGGTGGGGACAGCCCAGAAATATAAAGACTTTGGGCAATTGGGGCACCAAAGTCAGGGCTGGGCATGAACTGCCACGTGCTGAGCCAGGTTAAGGTGGGATCTCAGGGAAAGGCTCTGCCCCCAGAGGGTGGTGGGCACTGACCAGGCTGCCCAGGGCAGTGGGCACAGCCCCGAGGCTGCCAGAGCTCCAGGAGGGTTTGGGCAATGGGACAGGGACAGGGGGGGATTGTTGGGGTGTCTGTGCAGGGCCAGGGGTTGGGCTGATGGTCCTGGGGGGTCTCTTCCAACCCAGCACATTCCATGATTCCACTGGGCTTTGATTCAGCAGAGGATACATCAGGCTTTGGGCTGAGTGTTTACTCTGCTCTTAAGATTTGCTTGGACAAAGTTGGACAGGGCTTGGAGCAACCTGGGACAGTGGGAGCTGTCCCTGCCCATGGCAGGGGCTGGAACAAAAGGAGCTTTGGGGTCCCTTCCCACCCAAACCAGGCTGGGATTCCAAGATTTACCTGCAGGTTCTGTTTCTCAGGAGTTGCAGGTTTAACTCCTGTTTGCCTGCTAAGAGAGGCCACCCGGGAGGGGACGACGTGCAGGGACAAACGTGGGCTGGGCCTGGAAGAGGTGACAGGAGGGGACAGGAGCAGCACAGAGGTGAGGACGCTCACTCACGTGTTTGGTGGCTTGCAGGTTGACTATGACCAGCTTCCCTCCTCTCTTCTTGGTGATCAGGGGGAGGTTCCCGCTGGGCTTGATCTGCAGGGAGGTCCCCAGGGTGACGGAGAGATCGGCGTTCCTGCAGGGAGGAGACAGAAATCCACAATCATGGGATGGTTTGGGTTGGAAGGGACCTTCAAACTCCTCCAGTTCCATCCCTGCCATGGGCAGGGGCACCTGGCAGTGCCCAGGGTGCTCAGGACCTGCAGGCTTCATCCGCCAGCGTGAGGTCACGGTCGGGCAGGGAATCTTCCCAGTCCAGGATAGTGTCTCGTAACTTCCCTCTGGAAAACACACACAGGGACCATGTTCAGCCCTGCTGTTGGGCACTCGGAGGGGCCCTGCCACCCCACATCCCAGCAGGGATCCATCCCCAGGGATCCACCCCCACCCACAGGGATCCATCCCCACCCACAGGGATCCATCCCCACCCCCAGGGATCCATCCCCAGGGACCCGCCCCCAGGGCCCGGGCCCCACCCCCAGGGACCCAGATCCACCCCCAGGGATCCACCCCCAGGGATCCACCCCCAGGGGTCCATGCCCACCCCCAGGATCCACCCCCAGGGGTCCATGCCCACCTGCATGCCCGCAGCCCCCGGGCCTTGGTGACGCTGCAGAGCCTGCCCGTGGGTTTCAGCCCCATGCTGCCCACCACGGCGTCCCGCACGTACTGCCTGTGGACACACGGAGCCACCCAGGGCCTGGCACTCAGGCAGGGGCTGGAATGCCTCCCCCTGCCCCGCCCTGGCATGGCAGACCCAGCCCAGTGCCCAGCCCGGGCTCGGGGCACACGTACTTGCCGCATTTCACACATTCCTCCACAAACATGTTCCCGTGCAGCTCAGCCAGCTTGTCCCTGTGGGAGAACAGCACAGGTGAGATGGGAAGGGTGCAGAGCCCCTGGGGCCACCCCCCTGTCCTCACCAAGGCCCTGAAGCTCAGGGAGGGAAGAAAGGCTAAAGGCTGAACTGTGTTCACATTGAGGCAGTTTATCTGTCTCTGCACACCCCCCCATCCCACTGTCCCCAATCCCAGTCCCCAAATCCCAGTCCCCCCATCCCTGTCCCTGTCCAGAGGATGGAACTGGATGATCTTTGAGGTCCTTCCAAGCCAAACCATTCTGGGATTTTACAATCCCATGACCTGTTTTTCTGGTGCACAAACGAGACCTGGGAGCATTTCCAGGTAGAAACAACCAAGGATGACTCCACTGAATCTGGATTAGAACCACAACCTGTCTCCTCTAAATTCCAGCTGGTTCATCCCCCTCCAGTTCCCACTCCCCACATCAGATTCCTTGGCAATCCAAGCCCTTGCAGAGGGCTGGGAAAGGCAGGAGGGGCCCGGCGAGGCAGTACCGTGGGAATCCCGAACGCACGTGAAGGCCATCCACGTTCTGGCTGACCAGGAACTTCAGGATCCCGACCCTCTGCAGCCCCAGCAGCGCCATGTGAGTCTTGGAGGGCCTGGCACTCTCAAAGGTGGTGTCGAATTTTGGGGACAGCCCCTTCTCTTCCATAGTCCAGACACCATTGGGGCCCCTGCAGGCAGAGGGAGAAGGGAGAGCTCAGGCTCCACGAGGAGCTCCAGCCCCATCCATGTGGGATGAGCCAGGCACTGGGACATGGAGGTTGTGGATCACCAGATGCAAGCAGAGCACGTGGGGGCTTTTGTGGGAACAGCTGAACATGAGGCAGGATCCTGGATCTGGATCCAGCAGCGATGGGAGGGATGGGGTGGGTCTGGCTGGGGGAATCCAGGGCTTGCCAAGAGCTTTCCAAGCTGGGGGATGGAGGGGAGGAGGAGCCAAGGCCTTACCTGAAGTCAGGGATTCCTGAGGCCGTGCTGATTCCTGCCCCTGTGTGGAACACCACGTTGGAGGAGCTCCTGATCAGCTCTGCCAGCGCCTGAACCTTCCGCTCCAGCTCCTCCGGAGGGTCGAAAATCTGGGCAAAGGGACAACCCCGGGATGGAGAGAGGGGGATGGATTGGACTGGGGTGGAATCCCTCCCTGGGAGGGTGGGCAGGCCTGGCACAGGTGCCCAGAGCAGCTGTGGCTGCCCCAGCCCTGGGAGTGTCCCAGGCCAGGCGGGAGCACCCTGGGCTGGTGGGAGGTGGGACTGGATGATCCTTCAGGTCCATCCCAACCCAACCCAACCCAGTCTGTGCTTCCAAGATCCCACACAGCTCCCAGCACAGACACCCAGAGCCCCAGAGCTCTCCCTCAGCCACGAAAGACTCCACATTCCTCATAGACAGAAGCGTTTAATGGGAGAGAAACCCCATGGAGGGGATGTGGGGGGAGCCATGGAGGGGACACAGGGAGGGGACATGGGGGGAGCCATGGGGGGAACACAGGGAGGGGCCATGGGGGGAGCCATGGGGAGGACACAGGGAGGGGCCATGGGGGGAGCCATGGGGGGAACACAGGGAGGGGGCATGGAGGGGATGTGTGGGGAGCCATGGCGGGGACACAGGGAGGGGGCATGGAGGGGCCATGGGGGAGCCATGGAGGGGACACAGGGAAGGGAAAAGGGCCATGGGGAGGATCCGGGGGATAAGGAGGGAGTTATGGAATGGGCCTGGGGGAGATACAGGGGGAAACCATGGGGGGCACACGGAAGGGGCCGTGGGGTGGGCATGGGGGGCACACGGAAGGGTCTCCGCGGGGCCCAGGCCGCCGTTGCCATGGGGACGCGCCGGGCCGGGCCGGGCCCCGCGGGGCGGAAGCGCCTCGGCGGGCAGAGGGTGCCGCAGGGCGCGGGGTGCCCCGGGCGGGCAGGGGGTGCCCCGGGCGGGCAGGGGGTGCCCCGGCGCTGCTCACCTCGGGCAGGCCGCACTTGCCCTTGTCCGAGTACGGGGACAGCCCCGCCGCGTAATTCACCGCCATCGGCGCGGCCGCGGCGCGGCCGGAAGCGCGGTCCGAGGGGGCGGGGCCTGCAGAGGACACGCCCCCGAGCGGGCGCCGCCGCCGCCATCTTTGTGTCGGGCAAGGCTTGCCCTTACCCTGCCCGACCTGGGCTGTGATGGGCGAGCTGGGAAGGGGTGCCAGGATCGGGAAGGGGTGCCAGGGACGGGCAGGGGGTGCCAGAGAGGGCAGGGGGTGCCATCAAAGGCAGGGTCAGTGATCCGGGGACCCCTGAAGGAAATGGATTTTATCCCTTCTCCATAAAATCATAACGGGCTTTACCAATTCTAATCAGACCTGTCCTAACTCTGTATTTATATTAATTTCTCATTTGAGCTTGTGCCCAGGACTGGCTCGGCACAGCCGGTGCTGACACAGATGGAGCAGTTCCCTTAACCCTGCAGAGCTTTAGCCCAGGAGGAATTTCACCCTGGGAGCTGCAGGATGGGCCTGGAGAAATGACCCAACCCCCGGGCTGGACTCGAGGCCTGGAGCTGTAACGTGGTTCAGTTCAAGGGAAATACAGAGAGGGGAGCTGAGAGCTCAGAGCAGCCACTGGAGCTGTTCAGTCCCCCCAAATATCCGCCTGACTTTGGGGAGGGGTTTCAGTTGTAACTCAGGATATGAACCTGGAGACACAAAAGTCTCCTGAACACCTTTGGTGGGGTCACCCCCGTGTGCCAGCGCTGGGTGAAGGGCAGGGTTTGGTTCTGCTCTCCTGGACTGGGTTGTTTCCTGACCCTCAGCAGTGCCCTCCCCACCCTGGAGGCGAAGCTGCCCCAGCCCCACACCCCCCTGGGCACCCCCTGAGTGCTGGGGTGGCACCGGGGAGGGGGTGACCCCCCTGTATTTGGGGGCATCGTGAATAAAGAATCCCGTGCCCCGCGCACCCCCCTCGTGCCCTGGGGTGGTCCCCCTGTGCCCCCCGTGCCCCATCCATGCCAGGTCACTCCTAATCCCGCTTTATTCAGGCCAAAGCAGCTCTCGGTGCTATGGGGGGCACAGAGTGGGGGGGCTGGCACGGCCCTGCCAGGGCAGCGCCTGGGGGTGTCTGGGGGGTGTCTGGGGGTACATTCAGTGCTGGTGCCCGGGGTGCCCTGTGGGCACAGCTCTAGGGCAGGCTGGAGCTGCTGGCACTGCTGTTCCGCTTCTGCAGGCACCGCACGGCGCTGGGCACCTGCAAGCCTGAGGTCACCTGGAAGCTGCCACACCACACCTGCGGGCACAGCACAGGGCAGGGCTGTGGGGGGCTGAACCCCCCGCCTGGCACCCCCAGAGCAGTGCCCAGCCCTGCCCAGCCCTTACCATGAAGGCGGGCAGCACTGGCTGCGTGAACTTGGCCTTGAAGGTGTGGAGCAGCTGCTTGGTCTTGGCGTTGTAGAAGGACAGGAAGCCTGTGGGGACAAGGGGAGGGGCACAGGTGGGCACAGGGCGGGCATGAGGCTTGCACAGTGCCCATGGGGGACATGTTGGTGCCCCTGGTGGCCACTCTGGTGCCCATGATGGATGTGCTGCTGTCCATGGTGGTGGCAACGTCCATAGTGGTCACACTGGTCCCCGTGGTGGTGGCAATGCCCATGGTGGACATTCTGGTGCCCATGGTGGTGGTAGCAACACTCACACCGGTGCCCATGGTGGTGGTGGTGACACCCATGGTGGTGCCAGTCCCCATGCCCAGCCCTGCCCCGTGCCCAGCCCAGCCCAGCCATGCCCTGTACCCAGCCCAGCCATGCCCCACCCCATGCCCAGCCCCGTGCCCATGCCCAGCCACCTTCGTGGAAGTTGCAGTAGACGCCGATGCAGTCGGGCACGGGCACGTCGAGCGCCTTGGCCTTGTTGGCATGCTTGGCGCTGAAGCTGAGCTGCAGCCAGTTGTTGAGGTGCAGGCACCAGGAGGCCGAGGTCTTGCCCAGCTGGTCGAACTTGCCCAGGCTCCGATATGCCACCCCGACCCCGAAGGCTTTGCTGTCGCGGTCGTACCGAACCTCCCAGTAGTGCTCGTCACCGTCGATCAGGGTGTCCCCTGCGCAGGGCACTGCTCTGCCCAGGCACCCACGGGCTGCCCTGCCCCGGGCACACCCTGCCTGCCCCCTGCACCACCCTCTGTGCCCTGTCACAGCCCCACCTGCCCCCTGCACCACCCTCTGTGCCCTGTACCGGGCACACCCTGCCTCCCCCCTGCACCACCCTCTGTGCCCTGTCACAGCCCCACCTGCCCTCTGCACCACCCTCTGTGCCCTGTACCGGGCCATCCTGCCCCCCTGCACCACCCTCTGTGTGCTGCCCTGGGATCCCCTGCTCTGGGCTCCCCTGCCCCCCTGCCACCCCCTTTGTGCCCTGTCCCCTCCGTGCCCTCTGCCATCCTCAGCCCCACCAGGTCCCTCTGGATGCCCCGTGGCCACTCAATTAATTTCTCCCCCTGTGCCCTCTCCTCTCTGTGCCCACAGGGTCTCTGCAGCACCCACAGAGTGCCCTGTCTTGTCCCCAGCCCTGTCAGGTCCCCCTCCAAGTGCTCTGTCCCCTCCATGCCCGCCAGGTCCCTATAGATACCCCCAGGGTGCCCTGTCATGCCCTCCATGCCCTCCGTGCCCCCCATGCCCACCCCAGGGTCCCTGCAGATACCCACGGGGTGCCCTGTCATGCCCTCCATGCCCCCCATGCCCACCCCGGGGTCCCTGAGGGCCCCCCAGCCCCCAGGGGTGCCCCCTCTCACCCAGCACCGTGTAGGACTCGGCGGTGAATCGGTCTCGGCCGCCGCGGCCCAGGGACATCCTTTTGGGCGACTGCACCACCCTGGCACAGACAGAGCCCGGCCAGAGGGGCGGGTTGGCACTCCCCAGGACGGGGACAGGCCAGGGTGACCAGGGGGTGGCATTACCTGGCGGGTGAGTTGGCAGGGGAGGCCGTCCTGCCCTTGCCATCCTTCTCCCGTGCCTTGACGTCCTGCACCTTCCCCCCCGTGGCGTCCCACTCCACGCTCAGCTCCTCCACCCGCAGGTTCTGGTGGCACGTGCTGGCATCCAGCCGGAACATGAAGGCTGGCAACACTCACTGTGAGCCCCCCCTGCCCTCGGCGTGGCACGGGGGGCACAGGGGCACTGCCACCCACCTCTGGTCTCCAGAGTGACGGGCTCGGAGAAGTCGCCCGCCACGGCCTTGTTACACGCCCGGACCCGGAAATTCATGTACTTCATGTCAAACCTCAGCCCTGTGGGCACAGCGGGGTCACAGAGAGGGGCACAGGGCGGGCACTGCCACCCCCATCACCCCTACAGATGTGGCACTGCCACCCAGCCTCGGGGACGGCCCCATGCCCTCACCGGACAGGGTGTACTCGGTGCCCTTGATGCCCTCGATGACCATCCAGGGCTGGTCCTCCTTGGCACGAGGTGGCCCCTCGAAGTTGGTTTTCCGGTACTCCAGCACGTAGTGGTCGATCTTGCTGTCCTGGTCGGGCATCCTCCAGGCCAGGGTCACACAGTTATCGGCCACCAGCGACTCTGCCAGGTCGATCTCGGGGGCGCTGGGCACTGCCCGTGGGAGCAGCCGTGCCAGGGGACCCCCTCCCTGATGGACGGGGGGCACAGCAACCCCGGGCACCCCCAGGGCCCCCACAGACCCCACGGGCTCAGCAACCCGCACGTGGGGGGAATGGCACCCACTGCACACCTGGGCACAGCACCCTGAGGACCCCACCCATGGCACCCCAGAGACCCCCAGCATGGCACCCACTGCACACCTGGGCACAGCACCCTGAGGACCCCACCCATGGCACCCCAGAGACCCCCAGCATGGCACCCACTGCACACCTGGGCACAGCACCCTGAGGACCCCACCCATGGCACCTCAGAGACCCCCAGCATGGCACCCACTGCAGCCCTGGGCACAGCACCCTGAGGACCCCACCCAGGGCACCCCAGAGACCCCCAGCATGGCACCCACTGCAGCCCTGGGCACAGCATCCAAACCCCCTTCATCCCTGGTACTTTCCCACCCCTCTGGATGAGGCACCCCAGGCCTGGCACCCCCACAGCTCCTCACCCCATTCCATGGCACCTCAACCCCCTAAACTCTGGCCCCCCACCCTTGTGCTGTCCCCTCACCAGGCTGGCAGTGCCCTCCCCTGTGCCCCCGTGTCCCTGGTACCTGGCAGGAAGGCCAGAGCCTGCAGCAGGCGCCGCTCCTGGGCAAAATCCACGATCAGGTGGCTCATGTTGTCGCTCACCTTGGCCTTGAGCGAGAGGCGGAAGGCGGGTGCCATCGTCACACTGTGCCAGGACAGGGGCACCGGGGTCAGCTGGGCCAGGCCGGGCACCCACCCGGCCCTGCCCGCTCCCCACACCGAGGGGGAGGGTGGGCAGGGCGGGCACAGCCACCCCAGCACCCACAGGGCCACCCCAGCACCCACGGGACCACCTGCCATGGGGCCCTGGCTGGGAGGAGCAGGAGGAGGAGGAGGAGGAGGAGGAAGATGAGGGGGGGTTAGTGGGGCAGGGCTGGGGGGGCCGTACCTATCCTTGATCTGCTTGGCCGCCTTGGGAGCGCAGAGGGAAAGAGCAGGAGAGAAGGAGCAGGTGAGAACAGCAGAGCCAGGCTGGGGGTGCAGCATGCGGGACCCCCGCTGGGGGCACAGTGCCCTGCGTGCCACAGCACAGCCCCCTGCGTGCCACAGCACAGCCCCCTGCGTGCCACAGCACCCCCAGCATCCCTGTATCCCACAGCACAGCTCCCCACAGCATCCCTGTATCCCACAATGGTACCCACAGCACCCCTGTACCCCAGAGCATCCCTGTATCCCACAGCACTCCTGCATCCCACAGTGGTACCCAAAGCACAGCATCCCTGCATCCCACAGTGGTACCCACAGCATCCCTGCATCCCACAGCATCCCTGCATCCCCAGGATGCCCCCGGGCACAGCACCCCCCTGGCACACATTCCATACACCTGCCACTGCCCTCCATGTCCCTGCCATGGTGTCCCTTTTTCTCTGGAGTCCCCCAAGGGGTCTGTGCTGCCCCCCAGCCCCCCAGCAGGCACAGCCAGCCCAGCACTGCCCCAGCACAGAGAGAAAGGGGTGCCCATCCCAGGAGGGCATCAACTGCCTGGCACAGGGGGGTCAGGATGCCCCCAGCATGGGGGGCAGCCAGGGAGGGCCATGCCCCTGCCCCAAGGGGACCCACCTGGGAGAATTCCTGGTGGTTGGCCATGCCCAGGGTCTGGTTGGCCGCCTCCAGCAGCTCCTCCGAGCTCTCCAGGGCCTTGGAACACGCCACGAGCTGGGCCTGGTGCGGGGAGGAGGCAGAGGGTGGGCAGGGGGCACGGGGGGGCACGGGGGGCACACGGGGCGGTGCCCACCTGCAGCTCGTAGGTGCGGCTGGCACGTTCCTGCTTGATCTTCATCACCATGTCCTCCTTGAGCTCGTCCAGCAGCGAGTACAGCGACTGGAACTCGGCCTCCAGGTCCTGCTGTGCCCGCGCCGAGTTGGCCTGGGCACAAGGGCCGGGGCTCAGCGGGGCCCACCGGCCCGGGGGGCCCGGGGGGGGCAGGGGGGCCGCGGTACCTCCACGTTCTGGATCATCTGCTTGAGGGAGTAGATGAAGTTCTGGATCTCCTCATTCTTCACGGCGAGGGTGGTGATGATCTTCCGCAGAGAGTCCTCCCCGGTGCCCTGTGCCCACGGTGAGTGCCCTGAGACCCCCCGAGGCCCCCCCGCCCCGGGCCCGGCCCCGCCGGGCACAGCCGTGCCAGGAGCCGCGGGCACCCCCGGGCTGCCCAGCAGCATGACTTGGCAAGTGTGTGTGTGAGAGGGCAGCGAGGGGCCAGTCCCGGGTCCCTCCATCCCTCCCGGGCCCCTCCATCCCTTCCGGGCCTCTCCATCCCTCCTCTGCCACCCTCAACCCCCGTATCCCTCCATCCTCTGGCCCTCATCCCTCCTCCTCCATCCCTGTCCCTCCTTCCTCTGTCCTCTCTTCCTCCATCCCTCCTTCTTCATCCCTCCCTCCCTCCTTCTTCCTTTCCTTCCTTCCTGTCTTCCTTCCTCCCTCCCTCTTTCTCCATCCCCTCTTCCTCCATCCCTCCTGTTTCCGTCCCTCTTCCCTCCATCGCCACTTCCTCCATCACTTCTTCCTCTCTCCCTACGGCCCCTTTTCCTCCCTCCCTTCATCCCTCCCTCCATCCCCTCTCCCTTCTTCCCTCCCTCCCTTCATCCCTCCCTCCCTTCATCCCTCCCTCCATCTGCTCTTCCTCCATCCCTCCCTCCCTCCCTGCCTCCACCCCCCTCATCCATCCTCCATCCCCCCGCTCCCCGCTCCCTCCCTCCGCT
>JAJPCS010000260.1:137487-149505 GCA_021164005.1 Willisornis vidua nigrigula | reverse complement strand
GGCTGGTGATCACAGTAGGGTTGGATCAAGACATGGTGGATTCTCACAGTAGGGTTGGATCAAGATGTGGTGGATTCTCACTCAGTGCCACATCCACAGAATCATAGAATGGATTGGGTTGGAAAAGCCCTCCGAGATCATCAAGTCCAACCCTTGGTCCAACTCCAGTCCCTTTACCAGATCATGGCACTCAGTGCCACGGCCAAGCTCAGCTGAAAAACCTCCAGGGATGGGGAATCCACCCCCTCTCTGGGCAGCCCATTCCAATGCCTGAGCACTCCCTCTGCAAAGAATTTCTTTCTGCTCTCCAACTTCAATTTCCCCTGGGAGAGCTTGAGCCCATCGTGCCCCCTTTTCCTTTTGCTGAGTGCATGGGAGAAGAGACCAACCCCCACCTGGCCAGAACTTCCCTTCAGGGAGTTACAGAGATTGAGAATTTATAAATTAAGAATTTATTCACTTATTTTTCCTCTGTAACTGAGTCAAAGCTGTGATTTCAAAAAAGCCACTTGTACTCTCCCTCCCTGGAAGAGTCCAAAGCCAGGGTGGATGGGACTTGGAGCAACCTGGGACAGTGGAAGGTTCCCTGCCCATGGCAGGAGGTTGGAACTGAATCCTCTTTAAGGTCCCTTCCCACCCAAACCATTCTGTGATTCCATGATTTTAGAATCTGGAAACAAATGCTCAGGATTATTGTTTGTTTGCATCTTCTGGCAATAAATTCCAAAATGCAGTGTTTGTATTCTGTTACATAACTGATACAATTTCAAATTAACTCACATTCATTTAACTTACTTTTAGAAGGATTTTAACCTTGGCTACCAGAATTTTAGAATCTGAACACTACTTGAATTCTGGATCCTTCATGGCACTTGAGACACTTTAAGCCTCCTGTTGCTCTAAGATGTTTCACCACTTCCAGGTCTGGAGCCACTGCAGCCAAGGTGTAAACACCTACATGGCCAAACTCCTGCTGGCTTTGAGTCAGCTCTAGAGATTAAAGCCACAGCTGTGACAACAAAAAAATCTCATCCTGCAGGAAACAGCTACACTTGAGCTCCTTTCCTGAGCTATCTGCTATAGATGTAGAGAGATGTGGTGGATATGGAAACAGCTACACTTGAGCTCCTTTCCTGAGCTATCTGCTATAGATGTAGAGATATGGTGGGTATCTTGATTTAAACCACAATTTCAGCTACACCTATGAAACTATTCATGTAGATCACTCCCAGCCTACACTTAAGCCTGCACACAAAATCATGGAAAAGGAACAAGAAGTGTTATCATCTGTTCTTATGGCTGACAAAAAGTTTAACCACTTTAATTTTGATTCAGTCAGCTGTTTTAGCTCAGCAGCAGAAGGCAGGACAGCTCCCTCTCCTGCAGGCAGAACTCTTACTTATCGACAGAGAACTCTCCCCCTTCTCCCTTGTCCTCGGCGGGTTTCTCAAAGCGGCGCTCCCGGGGGGGTCGTCGCTCCGGTCTCCGGTCGATGGGTTTGCCTTCCCCCTGCTGCTGCTGCTGCTGCTGCTGCTGCTGCTGGTCAGGCCTCCTGCCAATCCTCCTTATCCCTGAAACATCGGGCAAGCACATCAACGGAATGTGGGGCTGGCCCGGGAGATACCGACCCCCACCCAGCGCCCTCCAACAACCCGGGATCCGAGTGTGGATTCCAATAACCTGAGCAACTCCACCTCCACAAAACAGCCACTCTGCAGCATCTCCCTCCTCTTAGTCACAATTTTACTCAGGATTTCAAATTGTGTTCAAAAACATTAGTAATCCATGCTGAAATTACAGAGTTGGCTTTCAAACAAGATCAAGGGAAACAAAATGGTTTTATTATTTTTCTCTGAAAGGCTTTTTTCAGGTCAAGCAAGTGCATTTTATGGTCATCAACACCAGAACAAGGTGAGCATCACCTCACTGGGTCCTGAGACAGTCAGCCCTCTGCTGTTCTAAAGGCTGGACTTGAAGGCTTTTCCCACCCTAAACCTGGGATTCTGTTCTTGGAAACCCTTTTGGGCAGCAGCACAACCCAGGCAGGCTCACCTGTACCAGACAAGTGCCACTTGCCCCCCAGCACTGCAGGTCACTCACTAACTGGTGTCCCCATCCACACAGATCCTCCCAGTCCAGCACACATTCCCTGACAAAGATTCTCTTCCTTGTGCACTGCTTAAAATAGCTGAAGACTCCTGTGCCACGGAGCTGCCCTGTGCCCTTCCTCCCTCCCCAGCCCTTCTGAAAGGGGGTTTATTTCAAACAAAACCACCCGTGGGCACTCTCTTCTTCACTAAGCCACCTGAAGGACCTAACAGTTTTCTTTGCCACTCATGTGAAAGGCCTTGTTTACTCTTCTTTAGAGAGATCTGCACAAACACACTGCTGCTTTGTTATACCCTGTTCTCGCCAAAACACCGGCTCAGGAATGATGAGCAAGCTCTAAATTAAAAGCTAATTTTTAAACTTTTTAAGTAACTGAGTTCCTGCTTAACAAGCAATGTCAAATTTGGGTGGGGCCACAGAAGCTGCAGTTGTAATGATATCCAAGCCAACACACCCAGATGAACAACGTCTCCCTCACCTCACAAACTACTTAACGTGACGGTCTGCATGACATCCAGAGTCTGATCAGCATTCCTGACTCCCTGAGGAAACAAGGGGTTAAACTCCCCAGCCTGCACTTGGGAAAGGGCTCTCCAAGGAGGACAGGCATTCCATGGGAAGCAGGGAGAGGAGCAGGCATGCTGCAGAACTGGAAGGGAGCAGCCACGGCTTCTGAATTTCCACTTCAACGCCCTGCGCTCAGCAAACCCGGCTCTGCTGAAGCCGAACCCAAAATACGGGTTATTTCTCAGTATCACCACGCTTTGATCTGCTAATTCACCACTCAAATCACCCGCGGCTTCATGGAGCAGGGCAGGAGTTTTAAATACATTCACACAGGAAACGGACCTTGGCATCGAGCACCTTTATAATGCCAGAACTGCCCAAACAGCCACACACAAAAATAGACATTTTCAAACTGGAGAATGAGTTTGTTTATGACACTGCCCCGCAGCCACCGCTGCAACAGCAGCCCCGACTTTCTCTACCTCACTACTAAAATAAGCCACGAAAATGTTTATCTTTCACACCGTTCTCCAAAACAAGAGGTGCAAACCGGGAGGTACACGCGGCCTGCCAGCCCTGCCCGGAGCCCTCCGTGTCCTCCAAAGGCACTGCCACGTTCCAGGGGTACCTCGTGGGGGACAACACCCCAATCCTGCGCCTGAGCAGCACTCCAGAGGACACGGGCTTAGCCAGCTGTGACTCGGGACAAATCCCTGCACCCCGCACACAGAAAACACTCTCGAGTGTTGAAGAACGAGAGATCCATAAACAAAGAGTGTTGTACCACAGTTCCTAAATTTGTCTTCTCACGGGGTGTTTTCAAAGAACGTTTAGAAGACCCAGTTTCCAAAACAAGTGTATTAAAACTATTTGTTTCTCGAAAAGCACAAAACACAGCGGAGAAACATTTTGCAAAGTGAATACCGAAGCATTAAGATGTTTCCATGTAACATCAGGATTTCTGCAAAGCTCGTTGTACCCGCATTAACACTCTACTCCCTCATCCCCATATCCCCCGCCGTCACCACACTTGGATGCATTTCCAGGATTCCACTGAATCCACCTGAGGAGCGCCGGAGTTGGGGCGGTACCGCTCGGGCTGGGCTCGCCATGTGCCCACATCCATCCCCCTGCACGCAAGCGGGGTCCTGTCCCACCCCCTGCTCTGCCCACACCGCCTTCCCTTCACCCATTTACACTTGCATTTCTTTTTTCCAAACTTTCCCGTATGGGATGTCTTAGGGGTTAACCCAACCACGGCTGAGAATTCATAGGAGCTATTTAAATATATGAAGAGGTGCAGATCAACGCTATCGAGATTGTTCCTCAGGAAAATGACCGAAACGGGTTTTGGAAAGCCCAAGGACTCCCAGATATTCTGTTAAACCCTTTGGGCCACTGAAAACATGATTCAAGTTGGGGATGCCGGGTCGGAGGGGACTGGAGCACTCAGGCCTGGTGGAAGGTTCCTGCACGTGGCACGGGGGTGGAATGAGAGGAGCTCTGAGCTCCTTCCCAACCCAAACGATTCCAAGATGCCACGTGCTGGTTCAGATGGGATCTATGGAAGGAATTCCTGGCTGGGAGGGTGGGCAGGCCCTGGCACAGGTGCCCAGAGAAGCTGTGGCTGCCCCATCCCCGGGAGTGTCCCAGGCCAGGCTGGAGCACCCTGGGCTATGGAAGGTGTCCCGGCCCATGGCAGGGGGTGGAAGGGGACGGTCCTCACGGTCTGCCCCGGCCCGGAGCACCGCAGGATCCCGCACCGTGTCGGGGCTGCCCATCCCCGCACGCCCGACTCGACTCCATTTTGCGCGGGGCACACGCGGGGCGGGGGGGGCCGGGGCCGCTCCTGAACCTCCCGCTGGCCGGGCCGGACCCCAGAGAGGGACCCCCGGGAAGGAACCCCGGGAGGGACCCCCAGGAGGGACCTCGAGAGAGAGGCCGGGCCGGGACCTCGAGCTGGATCACCAGGAGGGACCCTCAAGAAAGACCCCGGGCCGGACTCCCTGGAGGGACCCCCAGGCCGGACCCGGAGGAGGAACCCTGAGAGGGACCCCCAGAAGTGACCCCGAGAGAGACCCCCGGGAAAGGACCCCGGGCCGGGACCCCCAAGAAGGATCTCAAGAGGGAACCCCGGGCCGGGACCCCCGGGAGGGAACCCTAAGCTGGATCACCAGGAGGGACCCCCGAGAAAGACCCCCAGGCCGGACCTCGAGGAGGAACCCTGAGAAGGACCCCCAGGAGTGACCTCGAAAGAGAGACCCCCAAGGAGGGGACCCCCAGGCCGAACCCCAAACCAGACCCCGAGGAGGGGACCCTCAGGCCGAACCCCAAACCAGACCCCGAGGAGGAGACCCCGGGCCGGATCCCCAGCCGGACCGCCGTGAGGGACCCCGGGCCGGACCCCCGGGCGGCTCCGCCATGCGCGGCCCCACGTGCGGCCCAGCCCGGCCCGGCGCTGCCCGTGCCCCTTTGTGCGGTCCGTGCCCGCGGCCCCGCTCACCCTCCTTCCGCAGCGGCGCTCCGGGCTGTCCCCCTCCATCCTCGCGGCGGTCCCCACCGGCGAAGGGCGGCAGCGGGTTCTTGCGCTCCTTCTGCGACTCCCTGCGCAGCTGCTTGGCCGCGCTGCCCGCTCCGCCGCCGGCCTGCCCCGCTCCTCCGGGCCCGCCCGACGAGCCGCTCTGCGCGCCCGCCGGCCCGCGGGCCCCGCCGCCGCCCGCCTGGCTCCCTCCACCGCCGCCACCTCCGCCGCTCTCCTTCCTCCGGCTCTCCGCCGCGCGCAGCACCTCGAAGGGGTCGGACTCATCATCGAAGAGCTGGTCGAAGCGGTTGGTGACGACGCACCCGAAGCCCTCCTGCAGGTGTCCCGGCATGATGGGCCCCCCGACGGCGGGATCCTGCGCGGATGCTACCGGCCCCCCCGCGCCCTGCTCGCTGCCGCACAAGATGGCGGGCCCCGGCCAGGCGCGCTTCTCTTCCGGCGCGGGCACATCCGGGTACCGCCAAGGGGCGGGAAAGGAGGGGCGGGGGGGACACAGCGCCCCCTGCCGCGCGCGGGGTTTCCCGCCGCGGGGTGTACCATGTGCTGGCTGGCGGGGGGGGGAGTGGGTCGGCGGGCGAGGCGCGCTGCGATGGTACCGCCCAGAGAGGGCAGGGATGGTCGTGTTAATATTGCGATATTTATGGAAATATCGTAATGTTTTAATATAGAAGCGTCTTGATAGGTTGTTGTATTAATATATAAGGATAGTAGTGTGTTAATGTTAATAAATATACAATATGTAGTGTATGTGTTATATATATATATATATACACACATTTATATACACATTTTTTAATATATATATATATATATAATGTGTAATGTATAGTCTATGTTAATATCTATCATAATAAATGGTATATACCATATATAGTTTATATGATATATATTCTATATTCTGTATATTCTATACTCTATATAATATAAACTATATAATATAAATAAACTATAATAAACTATATATAAATATAAATAAATAAAAATAAAATTAAAATATAAATAAACTATATATAATATATAATATATAAATATATATGTTATATATTCTATATAATGTAAACTATATATGATATATACTACATTATATATCATATATTGTATATAATATATTATTACATATTATATCATTTATAATATATCATATATATTATATATAATCTAATACATATTCTATAGTGCATCCTCTATATTAATAATTTTATACTACATATCAAGTATTGATCTACTGATGTTAATGTATTATATAATTGTATCTTAATATATTAATATTAAGATACTGATATAGTGATATAACTTAAGATATTGATCTGTTGATATAATTTATTTATTTAGTATTTATTATTTTTATTATGATTATAACATGTGTTTTTTATATTTATATATAATATTTATTATGTCATTATTATGTCTTCTGTATTGTTAATTATAATCTATAACATTTATCCTAATATTATATATATCTATAATCTCTATAATACATAATATATACTGTTATGCTATATATGCTATATTCTATATATTCTATATATTATATATATTGTATATTACAGTATATATTATATGTTATATAATATATATTATATTGTTGTTGTATCATTACATATTATCATATATTAATTATATTTTACTGTAATTTATTTATAATTTATTATCATTTATTTATATAATTTGTCTATTTATATAATTTATCTATTTATATACATACACATATTATCATATTATATTAATTGTATTTTATTGTAATTTATAATTTATTTATAATTTATTATCGTTTATTTATATAATTTTCATATATATATATATATATATATACACACACACACACATATTAGTATCCAGTTATAGCCAGAGGGGATTACATTAAAAGATGAAAACCTGTTAAACAGGCACAATTTGACATGTCCTTCAAAACACCATTTTTTCTGTTCACAGTTTGTATCTTTTAGTTGTGATAAAATTATAATAGTGTTCCCCTCCTCCGTGGGCACTAATTAGAGCTATGCCATTAGCAGGTAATATCAAGACGATAAATATTAATAAATATTCACTTATTAATACAGATCAGCACATGTTAATATATATATTTTAGGCTATATTAGTATCTGGCTATGTCCAAACAGGGTTTTTTCCAGAGATTAAACACGAAGCAGGCACAGATCGACGGGTCCTTCAGAGCACGATCTGAACCCTCAGTTTGTGTCTGGGAGACCCTTTGGTGCCTGTTATAAATGCTCAGCAGGGAGAATGTTTCCATTATGTGCTTTGCCTGCTCCAAGAAGCTTGAAATAATTGCTTTAAAATTAGTTTAATTACATTTCTTAGTTCTTGAATGTGTGTTGTTTTTAAATTCAAGACTCCAAAATAAAAACCTCCATGGTTTAGGTTATTCTGGAGAAGCTGAAAACTCCTTTTGGTGGTGTGGGTTGTTCTCCATCAGTTTTCCCTGCGATCCCACAGCTCTTTTTTGGGAAGGTCTTTGAGGAACCCCCTCCTGCTGTGGGTCTGATGGGGATGGAAACAGCTCAGCCCCCTCCTGGGTTGTTCATAATCACCATAAATTACACCCAAGGAACTCAGAGCATTGTTTTCTCAAAGCCTCTTTGCTTTTGGGATGAATCAAACGCCACCAAGCAACACTTAATTAAAACTCCTGGTGTTTCCATGGCTGGTATTTCCAGGAAAAGCCTTGGATGCTCCATCCCACACTCCGGTGCACCACACTCGGTGTAGGAGCAAATTCCAAACGTTTCCCACTGGGATCCCTGGCGTGCTCCCTGACAGATGGCACGGGCAGCTCCAACAGAGGGATTTGCTCATGGCAGTGGATTCTCATCCGTCTGACTCCGAGCCTTGGGATTTGTCACCCCAGGGGCAGCCAGACCGTCTCCCCTTTGTGGCTTTTGAAAGGACGGTGCCTGTTCAGCTCCCTGTGCTGCTCTCCAAGCTGGTGGACACTCAGTGTTCCAAAATTCTCCAAGTGCTGGCATGGCACAGAAGGTTTGGGTGACACCTCGAATGAAGGACATGTGAGAGGACAAGGGGAATGGCTTCCCTCTGACAAAGGACAGGGATAGGGGGGATATTGAGAAGGACATACAGGACAAATGGGAATGGTATTAAATCTAAAGAAGATCAGTTTAGATTTGTTACAAAGAAGGTGATTACAATGCATGGGCACAGGTTTCCCAGAGAAGCTGTGGCTGCCCCATCCCTGGAAGTGTCCAAGGCCAGGCTGGATGGGACTTGGAGCAACCTGGGATAGTGGGAGGTGTCCCTGCCCATGGCAGGGGGTGGAGCAAGTTGAGTTTTAGGGTCCTTCCCAACCCACTTTGTGGTTCTATGATTAAAACAGAATAAAATCTTTTATTTTAGACAGGGAAATTGATCATCATGTGAATACACTCACCAGAGCTGTGCATTCTGTGTGGCAGGAGGCAGGAGCTGGAGGCTGCAGGAGGCAGGAGCTGGAGGGTGGAGGAGGCAGGAGCTGGAGGCTGCAGGAGGCAGGAGCTGGAGGCTTCAAGAGGCTCCATCTCCCCTCTGGACTGTCACACTCCATCCCTGCACGTTGGTGTTTGCATTAAAGAGCCCTGGAAATCAGCCACACAAGGCCAAATGACAGTGTCGTCCACCAAATATAATTCAGTTTTCAGACACTTCTGGCCATAAGACAACACTTTCATTCCTAACATTAAAGACATTTAAAAAGGGATTTTTGAATATTTAATGGGGAGCCTTTACACTGAGGGAGAGACCTGATGGCGTGGAAATGTTGTACTTCCCCTGCTCATGTGAAGGACCAAGATGGTGCCTAAGCCTAAAGTGAAAAGCAACTCATTAATTGGCACTCACACTGATAACTTTTCCTCACTGGAGGTGTGCAGCCTTGCAGGAATCCCAGCCCATGCAGGCTGAGGACACAGATCACACTGCCATGGCCAAGGGAAGGATGGATGGCAAGGTCTGGGGCTTTGCAGCTCTCCAAATGCTGGCAAAAATTCCCACCAGAGGAACCTTCATGTGTGGTGATCAGGACCTGCCCAGTGCTGAGGATCTGAGCCACAGACAACCCCTGCCTGGGAATCCAACAGCCAAGGGCTGTTAATGCAGCACTTCTGCTCCTAATCAGGGACACACTTTATAGCCTGGCTTCCAAATCCCCAACCCCCCCACCATGGGTCTCAGGGCAGCCATCTCATTAGTGCTGCTGCTGATTGCACTCATTAGGCACCAGCAGGCAGGGAGAGAGCAATTAAAACACACATAACTCTTCCAGGATCTGCCACCCAAAGCTGGGCTGGCTGCTGTCCCCCTGCACAAGTGACACTTGTGTTCTCCTTTCCCACTGGAGTCCAACCAGCATTTCCAGGGGCCAAAGGAACAGATTGCTGTGCTATTTGTGGCTGGGACACACAGAGGTCCTTGGCCAAAGCTGGCCTATAGATAACCCACCTCAGGAGATGCTCCCAGGCCGCTGCCCAAAAGAGGCTGGGAGAGCTTTGGGACACGCTGCACTCCTGTGCTATTCCCAAGCCTTGCCAGCAGCTGTCAGCTGCCTGCCTAATAAGCAGGAATAGGAAATACAGCAAGTTTGGGCACGGGGAAAAGGATTCAGCTGGGTGCTTGCTCCATTCCCAAAACAAGGTTTTCCTAGTTTTTAACATTACAAATCTGGTTTGTGGTTTTCCTCCAGATGTGTGTGGTACTTTGCTATCAGAATGGACAGTATATGGAAAAGGAAGGGGGTTTTTTGACTTGGTTTTTTTTTCCAGGGTTGGACTCAATGTCTTTTCCTACCTCAATGATTCTGTGATTCTAGGCCAGAGGAAATACAGGGATTTCTTGCACAGAAAATGTTTGCTTCCAAATAAAGCCAGTCATGGCCACGATTTCTGAGTAAGAAAAATTCAAGTACATCCCAAAGAAATTTAGCAACTTCTTGTCCAGTTTGCACCCACCTATGGATCCCTTGTGAGAGAAGAACTCCCAGAATGAACCAGCACTGCCCAGGGGGGCAGCAGGAACGCCCCAGAGCAGTGAGAGCTGAGGAGATACATGATCTGCACTGCACAGCTTTGTCCTCCCACATGTTCTGCTCATTCAGCACAGCACCAGGTTTTTTCTTAATCTGCCGGAAAACCCAGCAGTTCCATTGTGAGCAGGGCAGTAAACATGGGAATAACAACTGTATTTCTATGGTAAGTACGTTCAGAAAAACTCACCACCCCCAGGACTGCTCTGTGCTTTTAAATGTGCACAGACAAGCAAAGCAAATCATGCAGACACAGAACTTGGCTTGTAAATTAAGGCAGACTAATTGAGCTCTGCCTGAACTTTCTTCCCCTGAATCCTAAACAACCTGCTGAGCAAGTGTTCTTCCTTACAGCAGTCAAGGTAAGAGGTATTTTTGGTTTGGGAAAGCAGCACTGGAGCTGTACAAAGCAGAAGGTCGGGTACACCAACCATGGGGTATGGAATCAGAATCACAGAATGGTTCCAGTTGGAAGGGACCTAAAACTGTCCCCGTCCCTCTGCCATGTCCAGGGACACCTTCCACTAGACCAGGTTGCTCCAACATGGCTTTGAACAGTTCCAGGGATGGGTACAGAGGTGCCTCCTCAGCTGCAGTGGTCCAACAATGCCCTTGGGAACAGCCCTGCTGGAGAGAGGCTTTGCTGCCTTCCTAATCTAAAAGTTGGAGAAGGGGAGAAAAAAATGTTTTCCCTTCCTGAAAGGCTCATCAGAGCTCAGGGCCACTGGGATCTGGGTGCTGCAGGACCAAGGGGACCCTCCGTCCCAGCACCCACCACTGGTGGGCTCAGCTCCCATGGGCACCGAGCCCTCCTGCCTGAGCCCTCCAGCACCCATGGCAGCACTTCCCAGGGTTATTACTGTGGGAAATTAGGGATGAAAAGATACAGGGTGTCTCCATGAAAGAGCCATGGGCCATGTGCAGCAGGCTGGGAACCCTGGGACGTGCCCAGGTGGAACCCGCTGGGCTGACTGGTCACTGTGTGAGCAGAAGCTGCTCCTCCCTGCCAGCTGCAGCTGCCTCCTGTCTCCACGGGCAGGTTCCCTCGTGGCTGCCACTAACACGGCCACTTTGTGCCCACTGCCACCTCCCACGTGCCACCTGCACCACTGCCGTGCTGGCACCGCGCCCACGGGAACACACCGGCAGCTGCACCAGGGCCCCAGCCAGCCTGGAAAACAGCAAAGATGCCGTGTCTTCCCCCCTGTGTTTTATCTCAGACTGGGCTTGCCCCACAGCCCTGTGGGTGGCAGGAACGGGAACACGTTAAACCACGATTGCAGCTGAGCGTGGGGCAGCCCGTGGATGTGTGTTCAGTGCTGGGAGTTGTGTTTCCTTCACCCCTTTGCACAGCTCAGCCTCCTGCCCCAGGCTCGCTGCTGGCCCTGACCCACAGCCACGGGCTCTGGTGCTGGGACAGTCACTTCCCCGTGGGGTCACAGCACTCTGAGAGGGATTTGGGGATGCCAATGATCTGAGAGGGATTTGGGGATGCCAGGACTCCCTCCTGCAGGAGCCCAGGTACCTGTGACAGCCATCTGTGCAGCAAGATGACTCACTGCCCTGAATCCAGCATAAATCCAGCAAAAATCTGAACCAGCACTGTCAGTGGGGCACTGAAACCCCTGGGGTACAAGTGTCACTGTGCCCCACACCGACACTGCCACTGTCCAGGAGAGCCTCATCTGGCACTGGCCCTACTAGGGAAGCGGTGCTGGGCATGGAGCTGTGCTGGTGGGGATGGAGCTGTGCTGGGGATGGAGCTGTGCTGGGCATGGAGCGCTGCTGGGCATGGAGCTGTGCTGGGTGGGGATGGAGCTGTGCTGGG
>JAJPCS010000260.1:116426-126821 GCA_021164005.1 Willisornis vidua nigrigula | reverse complement strand
CGGGTGTGTGTCCCTGCACGGGAAAGGGTGTGTGTCCCTGCACAGGGGTGGGTGTGCGTCCCTGCACGGGGACAGGAGTGTGTCCTTGAACAGGGACGGGAGTGTGTCCTGCACGGGGACGGGAGCGTGTCCCTGCACAGGGATGGGTGTGTGTCCCTGCATAAGGACGGGAGTGTGTCCCTGCACAGCCCTGCACGGGGACAGGTGTGTCCCTGCACGGGGACGGGTGCGTGTCCCTGCATAAGGACGGGAGTGTGTCCCTGCACATCCCTGCACAGGGATGGCTGTGTGTCCCTGCACAGGGATGGCTGTGTGTCCCTGCACGGGGAAGGGTGTGTGTCCCTGCACGGGGAAGGGTGTGTGTCCCTGCACGGGGAAGGGTGTGTGTCCAGCACAGGGATGGCTGTGTGTGCCAGCACAGGGACACAGCAGGACCTTCATGGAGCAGCAGGATGGCCAGACACCAGTGGGGCAGGACACAGGTCCCACTGGGACAGGGCAAGGCAGGGAACCAAGGGAGCAGATGAGGGACACCCAAAGGCAGGGACAGCACAGAGCCAAGGGGAAAGGGAGCCAAAGGCCCCCAGCGCTGCCCCGTGGGGCTCAGGGCCCAGGACCACCCAGTGGGCAGCCCCCTGGGAGGGCTTGGCCAGCTGCCAGCTGCTTCGGCAGGGATGAGGCTTTGTCACCTCTTCCTGACACTGTTTGATGGTTGGTTTCATTCCCAAAAACTTAAATTAAACAACATGATGCTCTTACGTGCAGGAAACACCTCTCCAGCTGGCCCAGAATGTCCTCCCACAGCGGCAGCTCCCACTGAGGGCTCCTGTGGGCATCTCCCACATCCCTGTGGGTTAACCCACTGCTCACCAAGCTGCCTCCAACCACGAGCAGCCAAATCCCACAGCTCCAGAGAACATTTAGGATGAAGACCTGTCCGTGGGGGGGGGGGAGAGCCGAGCCCCCTGGCCGAGCCTGAGCCCCCCAGCTGGGCCCAGCACACCTCCTGGCACCCCATCTCTGCCATGCCGAGCACAGAGGGGATGGCAGGCACAGCCTGAATGATGAAAGTCAGGATTAAAGGGCGGGGGGGAGCAAAACGCCCCAGACACTCTTTGGCAGGCGATGAAAGGAAGGTTTAGCAGCAGCTGCCAGCTGGGAGCTGACGGAGGGACAACTGTGGGTCCAGCTCCATCCCAAGCTCCCCATCCCGACAGCCCTGGCGTATCCCCAGCACAGCCCCGACTGTCCCCAGCACAGCAGAGGGACCCACGTGCCTCCAGAGCATCCTCACTGCTCCTGTGGGCGAAGGGAGGGACAGAAAACTGCCCCCAGCCGGGAAAGCTGCAGGGAAAGGGCAGTTTCTGAGCACTCCCAGCCGGGCCCGGGAGCTGCCGCCGCCCAGCAGAGAGAAAAGAGGCTTCAGCTGCTGCCCAGCTGCCTCCCAGACAGATTTAGCTCTGGGGCCGGCACAGATGGGGCTGCAGGGCTGGACCTCCTGCGAGCCACAGGCGGAGCCCTCTCAGCGGAGCCAGAGCCTGCAGTTGCTAATAGAGATAGAGCAAATTAAGCGCAATTAATTCAGAGGGTCACCACACAATGCTCCCACCTGTTTTGCTGCACTCGGGCCATCTGCTGCCCCTCCACCTGATGCAAAAAGGGGCTCTTTTCCTTTTCTCCCATGCCATGGGCCTCATTAAGTCGTGTTGTGCCTCATGGGGCTGCAGTGGCAGGATAGTGGCACTGAGGGCTGAGCTGGGGGGCACATGCAAACTCCTGGGAGTTTCCTGACTCAACCCAGTCCAACCAAGGCCTGCTTAAATCACTCTGTATTCCATTGGGTAAAAACAGTTTCATATGTCCAGTCCCTGGAAGTATCCAAGGCCAGGCTGGATGGGGCTTGGAGCAAGCTGGGATAGTGGCAGGTTCCCCCAAAGCAGGGGAGTGGAACAAAATGAGCTTTAAGGTCCCTCCCAATACAAACCATTCCAGGATTTGATGATTCTGTGAGACCTTGTTTTCCAAAGGGCAGTTAAATGATTCTTCTGCAAGTGGTGCATGGAAGGTGGTTCTGCCCCACTCTCAGCACTCAGAGCTGTGCTGCTGCAAACACCACCTTGGAAAATGGCTCCTGCTCTTTAGGAGCCAAAGGAAAACAACAACACAAGCAAAGCTTTAAAGCACACACTGTCAAAAGCCCTGTGAGGGACCCCCGAGGGTCCCAACTGCAGTCCTGCTCTGCTGGAGCCACGGGGACAGAGCCAGCTCACAACCCTGTTGGGAAAGAGTTTTGGCACAGCCACGGGAGGATGGAGATCTTTAGGCACAACAGCTGAGAAAGCTTTGACACAGAGAGATCCTCCCTGGGGGTCTGCGGGGCTGAGACGGGCCAGATGGTGCAGAGGCAACTTCCCAGAGAAACAGCAAGTCCTTGGAAACCTGCAAAGGGGCTGGCAAGGGCAAGATCACAGAACTACAGATGGGTTGGGTTGAGAGGGACCTTAAAGTCCATCCAGTGCCACCCCTGCCAGGGGCAGGGACACCTCCCACCAGCCCAGGGTGCTCCCAAGCCCTGTCCAACCTGGCCTGGGACACTCCCAGGGCTGGGGCAGCTCCAGGGATCCCTCAGCACGATGCTACCAGCAGGACTTGGCATTTCCCAACAGCACCAGCACAGCTGCACTTCTGCCAAGAGTGATCTGGGGAGCTGGGAGGGCCCACAGACTGCCTGGTCCCCACTTCCACAGAGGGGAAGAGTTAGAGTGAATATTGGGAAGGAATTCCTGGCTGTGAGGGTGGGCAGGCCCTGGCACAGGTGCCCAGAGAAGCTGTGGCTGCCCCAGCCCTGGGAGTGTCCAAGGCCAGGCTGGACAGGGCTTGGAGCACCCTGGGCTGGTGGGAGGTGTCCCTGCCCACGGACCGGGACGCTGCCGCCCATCCCGCCCCATTCCCATTCCCATTCCCATTCCCATTCCCATTCCCATTCCCATTCCCATTCCCATTCCCATTCCCGGCCCCGGATCGGGCCCGGCCTGTCCCAGCAGGGGCGGAGGGGGCGTGGCTCATTTGCATGAGCCAATGGGAGCGGGATATGCAAATGAGGGGCGGGGCTGTGCGGGGCAGCGCGCGGCGCCTTTGTCCGGCACGGGCGGAGCGGCCGCAGCGGCCGCGGGGCCTGTCCGAGCGTCCGAGTGTCCGAGTGTCCCTCCCTGGGCCCGGCCCCGCGCCCGGCCCGGCCCCGCCGCCCCGCGATGACTCTGGAGGAGCTGCCCGGGGAGCGCCGCGCTGCCGGGAGGTGAGGCCGGGGCAGGGCGGGCGGGGGTCGCGGCGGCGGCCGCGGGTGGCGGTGACGGGCGCGTGTCCCGGCGCAGGATGGAGCAGGCGGGGGACGCGCTGGAGGAGGTGCTGAGCAAGGCGCTGAGCCAGCGGAGCCTCACCCTCGGCGTCTACGAGGCGGCCAAGCTGCTCAACGTGTGAGTGCCCCCTGCCCTGCCCTGCCGTGCCCTGCCCCGGGTGCCCCGCGCGGTGTTTGCCCCGCGGTGACGGCGCTGCCCCGCAGGGACCCCGATAACGTGGTGCTGTGCCTGCTGGCGGCCGAGGAGGAGGAGGCGGGGGACGCGGCGCTGCAGATCCACTTCACGCTGCTGCGGGCCTTCTGCTGCGAGAACGACATCAACATCCTGCGCGTCAGCAACCCTGCCCGCCTGGCACAGCTGCTGCTGCCCGCGGCCGGCCCCGAGCCGCCCGCTGACCTGCACTGCGTGCTCGTCACGGTGAGCGGGCACGGCCCCGGGGACACCCACCGGGGACACCCACCGGGGGCAGCCCCCCGGGGACACCCGGCCACCCCGGAACTCGAACCCGCGGCCCCGGGAGAACTGGGCCCTTCTTTCGACTGCTGTATTTTCCCCTTCTTTATTTTGCCCTCTTTCTCCTTTTATTTGGTTCTTTCTTTCTCTCTTTTTCCCTCTTTTCTTTCTCTCTTTTCCCCTTTTCTTTCTTTCTTTCTCTTTTCTCCTTTTCTTTCTCTCTGTTCCCCTTTTTCTCTCTTTTCCCCCTTTTCTTTTTCTCCCCTTTCCCTCTTCCCCCCTTTTCTTTTTCTCCCCTTTCCCTCTGCCCCCCTTTTCTTTTCCTCTTCACTCCCCTTTCTTTCCCTCTTCTCCCTCCTTTTCTTTTCTTATTTCCCCCTCTTTTTCTCTCTTTCCCTCCTTTATTCCCTTCTTTCCTTCCTTTATTCCCTTCTTCCCCCCTCTTTCCCATCCCTTCTGTTTTGTTTTTTCTTTCCATTCCTTCCTCTGCCCCGGAGTCCAAAAACTACAGCTCTCCTCACACGCTTCCCGGGCTGACTTGTTTGTTTGCCTGGGTGGCAATTCCGGATGATTCACGCTCCTGGACTTTCTGCCGTGCTCTGTTTTTCCCCCGCGCTCCTGGACTTTCTGCCGTGCTCTGTTTTTCCCCCACGCTCCTGGACTTTCTGCCGTGCTCTGTTTTTCCCCCGCGCTCCTGGACTTTCTGCCGTGCTGTTTTCCCCGCTCGGGCTGTCGGTGCCGCCGTGCCCGAGCCGTGCCCCGTTGTTGCCCTTGCAGAACCCGCAGGCGTCGCAGTGGAAGGACCCAGCGCTGAGCCAGCTGATGTGTTTCTGCCGGGAGAGCCGCTGCCTGGACCAGTGGGTGCCGGTGATCGACCTTCCGGAGCGGTGACCGCCCGTGCCGCTGCCCCGGGCGCTGCAGGACGTGGGCATCGCTCAGGAAGCGCCTCCCTGCCTGCCCTGGCACCGGGAATCCCGGGCAGGGGGGCAGGAAAAATAAACCCCAACAAAACAAATCAAGCTAAAACTGCCGTCGGGGTGGGGGGTTGGCTGCAGTGGAGCGACGTGTTGTTTGTGTGGGGCTGGAGCAGAGAGGCTGGAGCGGTGGGAATGAGTGTGGAGGTGCAGGAATAGTGGCAGGATGAGCCCAGCCCGACGTGCCAGGGGTGCCCACGGCCCTCGCTGAAAACACCCTTCACTTCCTATCCTTAAGTGCAACTTAAAATTCCTGGTTTAAACACCTTAAAGAGCAGAAATCGAGGCGTTTTGCCAACAATGTTATTGTATTTTTTGGATGTTAATTCTCATGTTTTTATGCTAAGATATATAATAATAGTAAGTTATTTTCTGATATTGATGGAAAAATTATTTATACTTGGAGGTTTGAGAACCAAAACGCCCTTAAGCTGTTGGTCTGCAGCCACAAATCTTTTACCAGTTGGCTGCAAAAGCAGCGACATTAATATAATTGTTTGAAATTTGAGTGGTTTTTTTGGGGGAGGGGGGTTGGTGTTTTTGTTTAGTGTTTTTTTTGAAATAAAGTTTCCAATCAAACCTTTGGCCCAGGGTTTTATTTCCTTACTCCATTAGTGCACAGGCAAAAGGGCTCAGCAGCAGCTGCTTCCTCGTGCTGGCCACGGGCAAGGTCCTGTTGTGCTGCTCCATGTGGGTTTATTCCCAGCCCCTCCCAAGCCATCGGATGCCAAAGCAGCCGATTTGCTGCAGGAAATGTTGGGAATGTTAGTTATTTATTTTGTTTGAATGCTGCAACAACAGGAGGAGCTTAAAAAAAAAGAGAGACAGCTTTATTGCAGAGGCTCCAACACTCCTGCAAGTGCTTGAGTCTTCTTGCAAGGTGGGGAAACCTGATCCGTGGAGGAGCAAAGCTTGACCTGATGTTGCCTTGCACCAGACTCTGTGAATGCTCCTGGATTTGTTCCCTGTGCCCCCCGGGGTTGGGAGGTCTCTGTGCCAGGCCCCTCTTGAATTGCAGATCCCAGCTGGCACACAGCTGGCATTTCTCCCTGTGGCAGCTTCTCCTGCCCACGCTGCCAGCACTGCCCGAGGGAGGGAGGACTCATGGGGACACCACTGACCCACATGGGACATGTGGCATGTGAGTGCCCCCAGCAGTGGCACTGGGGGTCACTGTGTCACCAGCCCCAGCAGGATCAGTGCCAGCCCTGCCTGGGGGTGAGGCAGGACCAGTTCTCCTGCTCCTGGACACTCCAGCCCAAGGCCACCCATCCCTATGTGTGTCCAGCACGTAGCTCAGGACCAGGCAGGTGCCACCCAGGCAGGAGCAGCATCTCCAGGTGACCAGGCAGGTGCCATTCTGTCCCCTGGCACAGTGCAGGAGCAGCACCTCCAGATAGCCAGGCAGGTGCCACCCTGTCCCCTGGCACAATGCAGGAGCAGCACCTCCAGGTGACCAGGCAGGTGCCACCCTGTCCCCTGGCACAGTGCAGGAGCAGCACCTCCAGATGGCCAGGCAGGTGCCACCCCGTCCCCTGGCACAGTGCAGGAGCAGCATCTCCACATTTGCTGTTTCTCCAAGCTCAAACTCGGCCCAACCCCCTCAAATCCCTGATTTCTCCTGGTCTCAGCCCCTGTCCCTGCCCTGCACCTGGCCAAGACCTGTGGGTGGCACTGGGGGCACATGGCCCAGCACACAGCCATGCACCCAAATGCTCGTTTTTTCCCCCAAAATCAGCCAGCTGGGCCGAGGGGAGGGAGGGGCAGCACGGTGATGCAACGTGGTGGGGTGGCACAGTGGGGCATCCTCATGGCACCCCACAGATTCCTCCCAGCACCTGTGGATGGTTTCATTGCTCCTGTTACAAAAATTGGACAAGGACAGAGGCTGCATTTCCCCCGGATTTTACAATTCCTGTGTTTTCCTGGGAGTACTTACAGCAAAAGGGAAGCACAAAGATAATGGCTCCAGATTTCACGTGTCCCCCACATGTATATTGTAGTTAAAAAATTGTGAGTTTACCCAAAATCTACAGATTAAACACTGTCAGATGCAGGCAGATGTGCTGGATCACCAAACAGGGTCCCACAGCTGGATCACCAACAAGGTCCCACAGCTGGATCACCAAACAGGTCCCACAGCTGGATCACCAAACAGGTCCCTCATCTGGATCACCACCCAAGATCCCACATCTGGATCACTAACAAGGTCCCATATCTGGATCACCACCCAAGATCCCACATCTGGATCACTACCAAGGTCCCACAGCTGGATCACCACCCAAGATCCCACATCTGGATCACTACCAAGGTCCCACAGCTGGATCACCACCCAAGATCCCACAGCTGGATCACTAACAAGGTCCCACAGCTGGATCATCACCCACCCCCAGGCTCTGTTCAAGGGCAGCCACAAAGAGCCCCCCTGCAGCCACACTGGGGGCTGGTTTGGGCTGGGATCAGGGATCTCCAACCAACCAAAATTCCACATTCCTGTGGCAACTCCCACATTGTTGGGAAGACAACAGGCAACAGCACGAGGCTCTTTCCCTCCCTGCACCCCACGGACCTGCCTGGCCACCTCTGGGCACAGCTGGAGTTCTCTCAACAGCTACAGTCTTGCAGCTCCAAACCGGGTAATTAACTGAGCTCATTAATTCTAACAAGGTGTGTGATAAAATGATGGACACAAACACAGTAAAAAAGAATCAGAGTGGAGCTACATTATTGTTTTCTTCAATTGCCACTAGAAAAATAATTATAAAAATAATCTGCATGTAAGCACAGGATGAGCAGCACAAATCTCTGTCAGGCTGGTTTTGGAGCTCTTTGTCAAAGGGCTTGTTAAACAAAGATACAAGTTCTTAATCAATATCAATAGTGGCTCTATAATTTCATATAAAATGACAAATATTGCAACATAAATGACAAGTGGTTTGAGTCTGTAAATACCCTCCCAGAAATGCAGAGTGATGGCAGATCACAACTGCAGCTGGATGCAGGGGAGGACATTTGCAGCCAGCTCAAGTCAGTGTTATTTGCAAACCCTTCAAAATTTGCTGTAAATATGCAACATTTGCATAAATACTAAGTTTATGTGTATATATATATATATACAGGCACAGAGAGAAAGACTTTTTTATTATGTGTATATATAAAATATGTACTTGATGAAAGGCTCCAATTATAAATGCTGGATATAATTTGGCATTTTTGCCCTTTAAAAATTATTTTTTTTTAAAAAAGAGTCAAATTCTGACTCCCTGCACAGGGACTGGGAGTGAGGGCAGTTCCAGAGTTCCATTCTTTTGACAGGATGGTTTTTATACTAACACAGATTTTTAATTAGAGAGGAAAATGCAGAGCAGCAGAATCCAAGCTGAAAATTCTGCTTTTTCAACTCTGAAAAAGGAGGAAAAGTGACCTGCAGGTCTGTGATTCTCAACTCTCCACTTTACAAGCCCTGGGAAGAGAGGCCAGCAGGAGGAACAGCTCCCTGGAGCTCCCCAGCAGCTGCTACAATCATTTGGCAAGGTAGTTTTTTGCTAGAAAATGCACTTGTAACGTGTCTGTGCATGGACAGGTGCTGCCAGCACAGGCACAACCTCCCCAAAAAATTCATGATTTAAAAAAATGTAAACCCAGTGATGTCCCAGCAGGTCTCTACAGCTTGGCCTCTGCTTTGTTGGCAAAGCTCAGGCAACTTTGGTCGTGTCTGACTTGGCAAATGCAACCAGGACCCCCCTGTGCAGAGACCCTGGAGCCACTCCTGGGCTGGACCCCATTCCCCTGGCCAGGAAAGACATGAGTTCAGCTTGAAACCTTGCTTCCTATGAAAGACAGGGATCAGAAGGGATGCTTTGGGAAGCTTAGGGACTCTATACATGTGGGGGAAGAGCAGCTGCTCCCACCCAGGGAACAGCCAGGACCTTACGGAGTGTCGGTGCGTGGCCTTGCCCCGTGGGCTGGCACAGCTGGGCACAGCTGGGCACAGCTGCCCCTCTCCTATAGCAAAATGCAGGTTTTCTTGTCCTTGAAGGGGTTCTCAGAAGCAGGAATGCCCATGAGCAAGGGGTCCTTCTTGGCGTGTTCCTCACAGTACAGCATCAGGTCTGCCGAGGCTTTGGACACCTGTGGGAGACAGGGAAAAATCCACAGAGAAAGGGGGTTCCCATGGGAGCAGCACCAAAGTGCTGGCAGCTGTGATGGGCATGAACAGCCTGAGGGGGGTGGGAGGGGTGCTCAGAGAGGGACACATCCTGTCTCCTGGCTCAGTGCTCAGGGAGGAGGAAAGGATGGACCCCGGTGCTCTTTGGGGTTGGTTTGTGACACCAAGTAAAGGTCCCACCTGGTTCCTACACAGAAAACTGGGAATAAATAACTCAAAATAATCCAGTGGTTTTTAACAAGGAATTTCTCATGTATTCTGCAGTGACAGGGAAGAAAAAGGGGGAATAGCTTCCCACTGCCAGAGGGTAGAGGGAATATTGGGCCACAAGAACTGGATTTATTTGGATTTCTTGAGCTGAAATGTTGAGGTCACATTTTGAGATGGAGAAAACACTGAGCTGTGGGTGCACAAACACACACACAAACACACTCTCTGTCATGTCATCATCCTCCAGCTGGAAGGGGGAAAAACAAGGAAAGCAAGGAGGGGTGGAGAAGGATGTGCTCTCACCTTTATCCTCTCTATTGAGGCTTCTATCCTGAGCTGCTGCACAGTCCTTCGGGCCTGGGCGATGTTGTTGGTTGTGGTGGCTGTTTTGCCAGACATTTTCAGTGGAGCAGGGAAGTTCTGTTTGGAAAGACAGTGGGTTATCTTTCCAGAAGGTGCCACAGCACCTTAAACAGCTTTTACACCAAGGCATCCATGACATGCTGCAATAAGGGATTGTTTTTAATTATTATTATTATTATTCCACCCAACAGGAACAGGCAGCTGAGAAACAGCTCTGGAAGTAAAACAGCCTCCAAAAAAAAGCATGGAGCTCCTGGGCAGGTTTCTGCCCTTGGCAGTGAGGACAGGCAGAGGCTCAGCTGGTCTGGCAGCGATCCCAGCGCAGCTTTGGCACGTTGGTCCCCACATTTGCAGCCACCCAGGGGCTTCCCAGACAGCCCAGTGTGTGCCAGTACCCACGTGCTTCCCTGAGAGCTGGACCAGGGGAGGAGACCTGCTCCTGAGCCCACCAAAGAACCAGGAGTGAGCCAGGACAGAATCATGGAACTATTAAGGCTGGAAAAGGCCTCTGAGCCCACCAAGTCCAACCACCCCCAGCACTGCCAAGGCCACCACTGACCATGTCCCCAAGTGCCACATGCACACAGCTTTGAAATCCCCTCAGGGATGGGAAACCCTCCCTGTCCTGGACAGCTGTGCCAGGGCTGGACAGCCCTTTCTGTGAAGAATTAATATCCATGGCACAGGCTGATCCCAACACACCTGGCTGTTTCCCATCCCCTGCAGCCAACCAACCAACCACTGCTGGAAGGAAACTGCCCACAGGTTGTCCCCCTGCAGCCCATGGGGGGCCATGGTGGAGCAGACACCCACCTGCAGCCCATGGGGGGCCATGGTGGAGCAGACACCCACCTGCAGCCCATGGGGGTCC
>JAJPCS010000260.1:100013-116416 GCA_021164005.1 Willisornis vidua nigrigula | reverse complement strand
AGCCCATGGGGGTCCCTGGTGGAGCAGACACCCACCTGCAGCCCATGAGGGGCCATGGTGGAGCAGACACCCACCTGCAGCCCATGGGGGGCCTAAGGACTGTCCAGCATCACATTCCCAAGGACATCCCTACAGGCATCACAGCAGCCAAGTGCTAAATTAGCCCAGTGCTAAATGTGCAAGGCCAGGTTGGACAGGGCTGTGGGACAGTGGGAGGTGTCCCTGCCCAGGGCAGGGGGGGGACAAGAGAACCTTTAAGGTCCCTCCCAGCCCAAACCGCTGTGGGATTCCAAATTATTCAGGTCTCCAGGAGTCCAAAGAGCTGTTTAGATGTGCCCTGCCTGTGCCACTGTCCTGTGCCAGTCTCTGGGGGACTGTGCCCAGCCCTGCTGCCTGGTCTGCACAGCCCCCCAGGCTGATGGGCTCTGTGGAGCTGTGCCCACATCATTTCTGGCATGGCAGTGACCCGAGTCCAACGTGGCTCCGTGTGACCTTTCCCAGCGCTGCCCACAGCGGGTCCTGCAGGCTTCAGGTTTCTCTCAGCTCAGCCTGGCAGCAGGGCTGTTCTCCAGGCTCTGCCAGGGCCTGCCCAGCTAGCTGGGAACGGCATTATCCTGCTCCAAGGCCCCATTTCAGGGGGACATTCCTTGGAAAAGCTTTGGGCAGAGGAAGTGCCAAGTGACAGGCAATGCCACCTGCTCAGGCACAGGCAGGAGGGACATCCACACCTGATATTTGGTGTCAATAAACCCCCATTTCCTAAAGCAAATATGAAGAACATGCTGCTGCAGATCCATGTGGCCCCCTGGATGTTTCTCCTGGTCAGCAGTCTGAGCCTGCTGTGAGTCTGCCCCAGAACATCCCCCAAGTTCCTGCTGTGCTCCAGAGAGGTCACCTGTGGGCTGAGTCACTCAGGGGTCACTGCTCACCACCATGCCAGGGAATTCATCCAAAATTCAAAAAGCAAACGGGGTTTTTCCTGCAGGAGCAACATTCCCACTACAGCTTAGCCCAGGACACAGCACTGGTGGGATCACAGGATCCCAGCTGGTTTGGGCTGGGAGGGACCTCAAAACCCACCTAGTGCCACCCCTGCCATGGGCAGGGACACCTCCCACTGTCCCAGGGTGCTCCAAGCCCTGCCCAGCCTGGCCAGTTTATCACTGGCTAATTTAGTCCCTGGAGAAAACCACAGTGTGAAAAACCCAACTCAAAGCCATCTATTTTTATCAAGAAATGCTTGCAGCTCTGAGAAGACAGTTCAGCACTTGCTGATTCCTGTAATTTTAGTACTTTTATATAAAAAAAGGAGACATAAGGTTTAAAAAATTATTGCAAAGTTCGAACACAAACCACTCTCCTCTTGTTTCACTGGGGCAAGACCAGTTTTCCCCAGCCCCAAACCCCCTTCTGCCACTGGAGAGGTTTCACTCTCTGGATCCCTTCCTGCCCTACATGGATGACCTCCTTAGGAAAGTTCCAGTGCTTGTTTTCCCAGCTGGTTAGCTTTGTTAATAAATCAGATGTTTAAAGAAAAAAAAAAAGAAAGAGAAAACCCAATCCAAACCAAAACATTTGAAAATTAAATTGCTGCATTTCCCCATCTCCAAGCAAACACAAGCTTTAATACTCCTCCTAAGATCACTAAATCTCTTCTGCAGAGAGATTTACAAACAACTAGGTCAGCACCTAATAATAATGTTTTCCCTCTGAGTCCTGGCAACTGCTCCGAGCCTGGAGCTGTGGGATCTCTCCCAGGGCACACTGGACTTCAGGAAACTCCTCAGATTTAAACTGGGGGTGTCCACAGCTCTGCAGAATCGTGCCCTGAGAGCCCTGGGCAGGGTTTTCTGGGGTAGGGAAGTCTCCCTGAGAATGAAGTCACTCCCTAAGGAAATGACCCAGCAGTTGGAGAGGGCACTGCTCTGATCTCCAGGGAACGAGGCCTCGTGCTCAGCTCAGCCAAAAGCAGAGAGATCCCAACAGCTCATTCCAACACTTTCCCCTTGGGATTTCTCTGCCCCAGCACTCACAGTCATGACTATTCATTCTGTGCTAAATGCACCAAAATAAATTTCCAACAAGTTTTTCCATTCACCACTGAAGACAAAACATGGCTGGAGTCCAAGGCCAGGCTGGATGGGGCTTGGAGACCCTTGGGATAGTGGAAGGTGACCCTGCCCATGGCAGGGGTGGCACTGGGTGGGCTTTAAGGTCCTTTTCAACCCAAATTATTTCATGATTTTATGGTGACAAGGGACAAAGCTGAACAAAGGTTTGCTGGCTCCAGTGCTGGGAGTGACAGAGATTCCCAAATCCCAGAGCAGCCGAGGACACCTCTGCAACCCTCCCTGGTCTCTGAGTCCCAACCTAAAACAAAACAAAAGAATCAGCCCACCAGCATCTCCTCTGGCCATCACCCCCTGCCATGGCAGGGACACCTCCCACCAGCCCAGGGTGCTCCAAGCCCGTCCAACCTGGCCTGGGACACTCCCAGGGATGGGGCAGCCACAGCTGCTCTGGGCACCTGTGCCAGGGCCTGCCCACCCTGCCAGGGAAGAGTTTCTTCCTAATTTATCCATGGAAAACAGAGGCCAGTGTTTGCTCAGATGGGGGATGCTCCCTAACTGCACTTTGCCAGGGAAAGGGAGAAACCCATGAATCTTCCAG
This sequence comes from Willisornis vidua nigrigula, assembly GCA_021164005.1. NCBI lineage: Eukaryota > Metazoa > Chordata > Aves > Passeriformes > Thamnophilidae > Willisornis > Willisornis vidua. Next base: position 113,746 of record JAJPCS010000260.1, on the reverse strand, counting down.
TGCAATTCCTGCAGGCCACACACCTGCATTTCTTCCTTTCTTGGAACACCTGCACCCAGGTGGAGCTGCCCCTCTTCCCTGGAAAGCCCCATTTTTCCAGGCCTTGCCCTGTTTCTTCCCCCAGCTTTGGGTAAGGAGGTGACCACGCAGCAGGTCCCTGCACCTGCCTGGGCTGGACAGACACCAGAAACTTCAGCTCCAATGGGATCATCTCTTTAACTCTTTTAGATCCAGGACTTACAAAGCACCTGCTGAGTGAAAGGGAATTAAATCACCACTGCCAAGGCAGGGCTGGGAATCCTGGCAAACAGCTCCCAGTTTGCTCCAGTTATGTAAATCCAGCTCACACTGGAGCACCAGAGGGTAAAATGGTGTCTTGTTACTGTTTCTTTGGAAATAAACTTTAAAGTGAATAACTCAAAACTGTAAATCAATAGAGTGGATTGGACAAAGCATAAACAGACAGCTACAACACCTACAAGTGCAACACCCTCTCAGCCCCAGGATTTCCAGCTTCTGGTTTTCCAGAGCCTGGTTTTCCAGGGTGGCAGCCACAGCACGGGTCTAAAGTCACAGCTCATCTGCTAATTCAGGTTTCAAAGGCCTCTCTGTTTTCAGAGCCACACAAGTCCTGCTGTGGAGGACACAGGGCAGAGAGGTGGAAACGCCTCTGTGCTGAGCAGGCTCCAAATTCAGCAAGGAAACAGCAGGAATTCCAGACCCCAGAGGGCCATGGGCCTTCAGGGTGCCCCCCTGAGCCCACTGTGAGCCCTCCTCACCCTGGGTTGGGGTGCCTTGCCCATGGGACAGGCAGGGAGCACCCCAGGGAGTCCCCACTGCTGCTGCTCCCACAGGGAGTCACTGCTGGGAGCTCCTCCAGCTGGGAAATGTTTGATGCTGCTGCACACTTGAGCCTGCTGGATAGACCAGGAACAAGCACCACCGCGGAAATTATTCTGCTTTTGTTAAAAAAAAACAGGAATAGGGAAAAAAGGAAGGAATGAAGCAGTTGGACAAGTTCAAAGCTGCTGCTCCCAACTCATTCCCTGCCCTGAGCTGGGGGGAAGCTCATGCCAGGCATGGCTGCTGCTCTATTCCCAGCACAGGGAGGCAAATACATCCTGAGCAGCTGCTCAGAGGTGCCAAGGGGCATTTCTGCCCCAGAACCACCTTCACATGGTACCTCAGGAGTTCTTGTTTAGGGTTTCAGCGATTCCACAACAAACTCTGCAGGTTTTCCAGTTAAACTGTTCCCAGCCCTGCAACTTCCCTGGTCTTTGCTGGAAGGATTTTAAGCTGGATCTGGTTGGTGTATGACCACCACTAACACAGGCTCTGCTGGCTGCCCCACAGCTCTGCCTGCAAAACATTTCACTCCCCACAGCTCCCTCCCTCCCTGGCATCCCTTCACCCACTGCCTTCAGCTGGCACCCTGCAGGGAATTGGGAATAACACACCATGGAACCCCAAATCCAGCTGCCTGCTCTCACTCCCCAGAGCTCTCAGGAATAAAAAACCAGGAGCTTTGAAGTCAGAAATTCTGCTTCTGAAAATGCAGAGATTTGCTGGGCAGGAAGGTGGCTGGGAGGAGGAAGAAGGAAGTAAGAGAGGCTGCAAACAGCATGGAAAGGCACCAGACAAGGCCAGTGCTCATGGTGCCACCCAGTGCCACCCCCTGCCATGGGCAGGGACACCTTCCACTATCCCAAGTGGCTCCAAGCCCCATGGAGAGGGGGGAAGAAGAGCCACAATGGCCCCTGGAGAGGTGGCACAAGGAGGGGGCAATGCCAGAGCCCCTGCCCAGCACCTCTCCCATGGGCAGGGGCAGCAGGTGGGGTAAGGTTTCCGTGGATTCCTGCACGTGCTGCTTTCCCAGGAGCTTCTGTGGGAGCAGGAGGCTGGTTGGGACTTGAATGCTGGAGGTTGGTTTTACTACAGGGTGCTCAGGAGCAGGTCTGTTACGACTTGCAGAACCCAAAATCCCTCCCAGTCCAAGCCAAGAGGCCAAGGCTGGCACTAAAGGTGGGTGCAGAAATAAACAACTCCATTTGGAGGGCACAACCAGGTACAGCAACAGATGAAACAGGTGCACACAAGCATCAAAATAGTCTGTAATTGTGCTATTTCCTGCCCTTGACTTTTGAATATTTAGGTCCCCAATGGAAGAATCTGTTGGAGGAATCTCACTGTGCCTGGTACCACCTTCAGCCAACAGGTGCTGCGGAGCATTTGGTGCCCCAAAAGTGCTGCCCAGTCCCCTTGCAGACCCTGCACAGCCCGGAGTGCAGTGGCATCTGGCACGAGGTGACCCACAGGGAGGGTGGGAGAGGCACAGGGTCCCCAACAGCACCAGCAGGTGGGACAGGGATGCACCCAGGGGATGCCTCTGCCCACCTGAGGCCCTCAGGGCTGTTGCTTCTCACCCAGCATGGACAGAGTTGGGGCTGAAGGAGGTGCCTGGGCCTGGCAGGACAGGCAGCAGCCCCAAGGATTCTGTAGGGGATTTGGGAAGCCTGGATGTGGAGTGAGTGTGGAAAAGGAGGGGAAGGGCTGGTGGAGGGAGCTCAGGGTGAGCAGCCCTGACCTGTCACACCTGTGCCCCCTGCACCTCTCCCTGTCACACCCACACCTCCCAAGCACACACCACAGAGGCTCTCCAGGCTGCTCTGCCAGGAGCAGGGACCTGCTGTCCCTCTGTCACCCTAATTACAGAGCACAGGAGCGAGCCAGGCACCTTCCACACTCCTCCTGCTCCAACCGGTTGCTCTGCTTGGAGAAGGAAAGGGCACTGGCAGCCAAACAGCCCCTTCCTGGCTCACCCAGCCCGGGTGGCCCCATCCTCGAAATCCCTGCTCTGGAAATGCAGCCAGCCTGGTTTTTCCAGCGGTGGGGACAGTCACAGGGACAGCCCAGGGCTGGCAGGGCTCTGCTGACACCCAGTGGAAACATCAATGCTGGAATCTTTTCCTTCTGCCACGGGGCCAAAGAGGGTGGAAAACAAACCTGGGCAGCAGGAAACCAGCAGTCCTGCCCTCTGCAGGGAACCAGAACTGAGGGGCAAAAGGAAAGAGGGATAAGAGATGCTTTTGGTCATTTCACTTTCCAGGATTCCCCAGCCCTGCAAGTGTCCAAGGCCAGGTTGGACAGGGCTTGGAGCAAACAAGTGGAAGGTGTTCCTGCTCATGGCAGGGGGTGGAAACAGAGGGAATTTAAGGTCCCTCCCAACCCAAACCATCTGTGACTCCATGATCCTCATACCCCACAGGATGGATGGACAGACACGGGGCAGGACACACCGGAGCTGCCCAGCAGGACTCAGAGCCCCCAATCTGCAGATTGAACACCCACAGTGCAAACCTGCCAGGAAAAACAGGCACAGGGATCACCCACAACCTCCCCAGTGGCTCTGGGGTACCACCCCCTGCTCCCCCATCCTCCCAGGCTGTGGCTGCAGTGCCTGCAGGAGCTGCTCCCATCGCAGGGATGGACCCTCTGTGGCCAGAAGAAGGTCCCTGCCCCTGCCCCACCCCAGCCCAAGCTGTGAGGAGCAGCTCCCTGGTCCAGGCAGCTGAGAGGGGCTGCATTTTACACAGGCATCAAGCAAGAATTAAAATCACAGCACAAATACTTTATACACACTAGAAAAATATGGGTTTGGTAACAGAAAACAATATCTCCCCCAAGCAAACCCAACTCCTTCACACAGGAGAGGATCACACCCCGACACAGGGAAGCTGGAACCCCTGGCAGCTGCAGGGCTTGGGGAAGGATGTGGATGCTTTGGGATGCACACCCTGCACAGCAGCACAGCTGGAGGGATCAGGGCAGCTCAGGGGGCCCAGGTTTCAAATCCAATCTTACAGCAGAAAAGACACAACCAGGACAAACTCTGCTTCCATCCTCCTCCTGGAGGAGGTGTAGGAGCCAGGGCTGGGTGCCAGTGGGAGTCTGGGCACACAGACACACCTGGTTTACACCCAGGTGAGCAGCCCACGGGTGCAGAGGGAGAACAAACACCCCTCACAGCACAGAACATCCTTTCTGATGTTTCCTTCTTCAGAGGATCTACACTTGGGAATATTGAGAGGTTTTACAGTTGAGATCTTCTTTTCAATTATAAACAATGTACCAGTGTCTTAATTAGTCCTTTTGAAATGGATTAAAAACCATAAAATAACGTGAAATGAAAGGAAAATACAACTCCCAAATCTTCAATCGGGTTTGGTGTTCTGGCTGTTTAATTAAGGCTCTGCTCCTTCCCAACCTCCATCTCACAAGTAATTCCAGTACCATCCTGCTGATCAAACCTGGGCTACAGCTCCATTTGATTTTCAAAGTCAGCCTCCACGAGGTGATCCTGCCAAACCCAAGGTACACGTTGGGAGAGGAGGAGTGGAAAAACCTGCTTTCATTTTCCTCTGCATTTTTTTCTGACTTAACTTTTTACATCTTGAGTACACATGAAAGCCATGAAAAGTGACTTCTAGATCAAGGTTCCTTTGAAAAACATCTGAGCAGGATTATTTTAAAGACATCAGCCTGAAGCCACTGGAAAAGATAAGGAACTGCAGGGCAGTTTCTTCACAGAAGGTCCCTGTTTTTCCCACAGGGCACTATCCAATCCCACCAGGAGGGACAGGCAAACTATGAAGAGACATTTGCAAGGAGCTAAAGAGCTGTATGGAAAGCAGCTCTGTATGGAAACCAGCCCCTCTGACAGGATGTGGGGCAGGAGTGGGCTGGGACTGCAGCTCCAGACGGGGAGTCACGGGACGCAGCGTGGCCTCAGGGCCTGTGACCTTCAGCAAATTCCTCTGTCTGCAGGAGATAAAGCCGAGGACGTGGGTGGGAGATGCTCTGGGAAGAGCTCTGGGGGCTCAGCTCCAAGAGCTGGGAGGGTGCAAAGGATTGGCCAAGTTTCTTGGCCACAAGAGTTTATCAAAGCACCTTTTTCAGGATGGGGTGAATACAGGAAGAATTTGCACGATGACATGGTCAAAGCAAAGACAGAACTCATGAAGACCTGCCCTCACTGGGGGAATAAACAAGGAAAAGCCATAATTTCCATGGGAGTAGCAGGTGTTTCTGCCCCCTAAATCCACAAAAGTGACCAGTGTGAGCAGCCACTGCTGCCAACACCGAGCCGGTGCCACCCTTGTGGCCTCCCCTCCTTGAAGCTGCCAAGGAGTTTTGATTTGTTCTGCTCCAGAATAAAATTAAATCCCAGGGGTTTGGGACTTGTTGTGCTGCTTTGTATTTTGCATGAAAGGAAGGAACAGGAGTGGACTGGAAACTCACCTACATAGGCAGACTTGCTACCTGTCCAGCTTGCTTTGATGTTATCGGTGCAATGATCCTGAAACAGAGTAAAATAAAAATTATAAGGACTTTATAGTGCAGGAAAGCCAAAGCTCAGGGGGTTTGGCACTTGTGTTTCAATTCAAGTCACAAAAACTAAGGAGATTGGCCTGGCTGGAAAATCCACCTCAGACCTTTCTTACGGCCACTTTCCCCATCTCCCTCCCGAGGACAAGGCCAGGGGCTCCCAGTTCCCTCTGGCCACAGCCCAGATGGGAATGAAGGGAACAAGTTTGCACAGCTTTGGGTGCTGCTGGCACTGCTCCCCCTGGAGCCCACGCTGTGAGGGACAGGTCCCACCCACACCTGGGGCAGGTGAGGTCTGGAGCAGCTGCTGGAAAAGCCACTGCCTTTAAAACGAGTTGAACTACTCGGGGTTAACCTGGAGCAGGTTTGGTTGAGCACCAGCCAATGCTGAGCACACGTAGAACTTGTGGCTGCCCCATCCCTGCAAGTGTCCAAGGCCAGGCTGGAGCACCCTGGGCTGGTGGGAGGTGTCCCTGCCCATGGCAGGGGGTGGCACTGGAGGGGCTGTAAGGTCCCCTCCAACGCAAACCACTCCAGGATTACTTTGCCCCTGGAGACCTCTCCAAGCTGCAAAGCTCCACTGATGTATTCCAGCAGCTGGGCTTAAATCCCTGGAGAACAAATCCGACAGCCCACATTCCCTATGGAGGCCTTCACACACCTGGAATTGTACCACTCCTAAAAGGTACAAGTTCCTGCACCAGCTCCTGCTCACTGTTGCAAGACTGGCAAATCCAGAGCACACCATATCTAACACCCTTTTTATTGTAAAAATGGTACTTTTGAACTATCACAATTCTTTGGGAGGCTTGGCTGGAATTGGGCACCTGACAGGTACAACAGGACAGAAAACAGTGACTGAAGAGACCTGGGAGATCCCAAGGGTTAATTTATTTAAACCATCAATCTACAACACAAACACAGACCAAGTTGGCTGCCCAGATGCAACAGGTAAAAGAGAACCATGGAATGGTTTGGGTTGGAAAGGGGCCTGTAAAGACCAACCAGTTCCTCCTCCTGCCATGGGCAGGGACACCTTCCACTAGACCAAATATCTACCCAATACCCCACCTGTCCCTGCCCTCTGGCACTGGGAAGCCACTCCCCTTGTCCTGTCCCTCCATCCCTTGTCCCCAGTCCCTCTCCAGCTCTCCTGGAGCCCCTTCAGGCCCTGCCAGGGGCTCTCAGGTGTCCCTGGAGCCTTCTCTTCTCCAGGTGACCCCCCAGCTCTCCCAGCCTGTGAAGGTGACAGAACCCACCACATGACAGGAATTCTGTGAGAGCTGGAGCAGGGATTTACAAGTAAAATTACATTTCCTTTTCCTCCCCTGGCTGTGCTGCTGCCCCCAGCCCAAGGGCTGCTCATTCACTGCAATCCCCACCCAGTGACTGATAATCCCACATGGATGGCAATTGCTCTGCTCCCCTTCCCTGGAATTCCTGGAGCAGTTCACACACCTCAGTGCCCTGCAGAGACCCCCTGTCCCTGCACTGTGGGGCTCACACTGGGGGCCTCGGGCACCTCCTGAGCTGGCAGAGGTGCCAGGGCATGGACACCTCACTCAGCAGGGCACGGCAGGATCCGGGATTGCCACGGACACCCTCTGGATGCAAACCAGCCATCAGCTGCCAAGGGCTGGCAGAGCTCTGGCACCCAGCCCTGGCACTGCCCCACACCCATCTGAGCCACACCGGGAGGACCAAGGGCTTGGAAAAGGCTCAGCAATCCCATTCCCTCATTCCCAGGAAATGAGGAGGGGATGAACCACTGAAAATTCCCAAGGGATTGTCCTTATCCAGGCAGAGGGGTGGCAGGCAGCACGGGCAGTGCCCCCCTTATAGTCACACACCACTTCCCGTGCTGGAAAAGGGATCACCATTTCAATAAGTGCTGTTAAAATCACTGTATGGAGGAGGGAAATAAATGGTGTTAAAAGAGAGACTGTCTTGCCACATCCAGTCCTTGTCCCCGTGCCAGGCTTGTCCTGTTCACATCCAGCCAGGAAACAAAAATAACTGTCACACATAACCTCCTTCCCAGGCGTGTGACTGCCGTGCAAAATCAGAGTTTAATGGCAAAGCTCCTGCTTTGCTTATCTGGGCAAGTTCTCCTTCTGCTCACTCACCCTGAAAACTGTTCAGGAAAAGGAAGAAAAAAATTTCATATTTACTTGAGCATCCTGAGGGAGATCAAAACACAGTCAAAACAATCCCAGACCACAGGGAATGGTTTGGGTTGGGAGAGTCCTTCAGGGATCAGCCAGTCCAACCCCACTGCAAACCAATCTGAAAACTAACTCTGACTCCCACAAATGCCTCCCATCCCAGAGGCTCCACATCCTGCTGATCAGAGCTCCAATCCTATCAGCCACAAACCCCCACAAACCCAACATTGCTGGCATAGTTTGGGGCCACTGTCATGCACCCCCTCCAAAATCCTGCACTCAGAGGCCAGGCCATGCTGGGGAAGGAATAAATCAGGGAAGGACACGGGGCAGAGAGAGGAGGAAATTCCACAGCTGGAGGGTCCCAGTCCCTCCAGCCCGAGTCCTCCTGCTCCCTGGGGCCCTGCAGGCAGCTCCAGCTGCAGCATCCCTGCTTTGCAGGAAGGATCCCTTGCAAGGTTTACAGCAACATAAACCAGATGCAGCTGGAAAAAAGATGCTCCATCTCCCAGAACTGTCAGTGACACTTTCTGCTTATCCCAGCTCCAAACTTCCACCAAACGCCTGACTTGGAGCTACAAACAGAGATCAAAATGTAATTTGGGATCTGCTCAGACTTAGAGCAACCACAGAATCCCAGACTGAGCTGAGAAGAAGCACAAAGTTATCCAGTTCCACCATCCCCATCCAGCCTGGCCTTGGACACTCCCAGGGATGGGGCAGCCACAGCTGCTCTGGGCACCTGTGCCAGGGCCTGCCCACCCTGCCAGGGAAGGAATTTATCCCCACTATCCCATCCAAACCTGCCCTGGGACTGAATTTCTTGCACTTCACTGCAATATGGAGCACAAAACTCAGCACAAATGCCTTTGGTATCTACTTGATTTTATTTTAACAAACAGAAAGGAAATTTTTTTCTGGGAATACTCTGGCTACTCATCAAGATGATTAATGACAAGGAAAAGAACCTCTTTTGCTCCTGTGAACTGAAAAGACACTCACAGACACATCAGATATCTCAGTCACTGAGCAAACAGAAGCCCAAACACCAAGAGAGGACAGAAATCTGAACATACCCAGTGAGGGGCTGACAGTCCAGGAAAGGCCTTGCTGGAGATGTTACAATCAATTTTAAATTAAAACTTCAATGTATAAACAATAAGAATGTTCAGCTGTTTCTGCTGAACGAGGCCCCTCCTCTCAGGGCCACCACCAAGCCCTCCTTGCAGCTTCCCAACCCTTCCCGTGGTGGTTCCTCCCCCATGAGCCAGACTGCACCTTCCACAGGGAGGGCACCTTGTCCTGGTTCTCAGCCCATATTTTCCCCCTCTGTGACTCCCAGCAGTCCCTCCTGAGGACACCCCACACTGACCCTGGTTCAGGCAGCAGGGCCAGTGCTGGTCCCAGGGCAACCCCTTACCACGACCTGGAGGGAGGATTTTGCTCTCCTCAGCTCAAAGCACCAGAAAACATTCTAGTTTTGTGTTCTGGGGGAGATTTGGCACAGGGAAAATCATAATTTAGAGGGGGAAATCTCCCCTATGTGCTCCCACTGCCTCTGCCCCAGGAATGGTTATGGATAACGGGGGGTGATTCCACAGAGCATCTCTGGCATCGGATTGTGCAGCTGCCAGAGCAGCCTGGATCGGGGAAACAGGCTGGAGAACCAGGCTGGAGAACCAGGCTGCTCCCTTCCCAGCAGGACACAGATGGGCTTTTCCAGCTCCAAACACTCTGCAGAGCTGGTGTTGGAGGGTCAGTCCCCACACAGGGAGGGAGGGCTCGGAGCTGGTGCCACGTGTCGGAGCTGAGGAAGGTTCGGATCACCTGGATGTCCCAAACCAAACTGTGCCAAAAAGTGACCTGTCCCTGGGCAGAAGGTTTGGAAAGACATGGGAGAAGGGATGGGAAGAAAAACTGTGTAAACAAAGGGGGAGCAAAGCTGGTTCCTGCTTGAGTTGAGCTGAATGTTTAAACAAGGAGATGATCCCAGTGGCCACATCCCGCTGTCGTCAGGACTGGAACACAAATAACCCTCACAACACACTTTCCTCCTTTTCCCTCCTCCCTCTGCAGCTCCATCACATGCCAAGACGCTGATACGGACACAGGAAGCTGAATATAAACACATGGCCTCTTTCACCAAATATTCAAAGGAACACAACTAAAAATACCCAGCTGCTGCTGTCCATGGACATCCCAAAGCTCCAACCCGCCCACGGCCCCGGGAACCAGGAGCTTGGATCTGGGCACTCTGCACCCCAGGGATCAGTTTTCACAGAATTCCCAACTGGTTTGGGTTGGGAGGGACCTTAAAGCCCATCTCATCCCACCCCTGCCATGGGCAGGGACACCTCCCACCAGCCCAGGGTGCTCCAAGCCCTGTCCAGCCTGGCCTGGGACACTCCCAGGGATGGGGCAGCCACAGCTGCTCTGGGAATTCCATCCCAGCCCCTGCCCACCCTCCCAGCCAGGAATTCCTTCCAATATCCCATCTAACACTACTCTCTGTCATATTAAAGCCATTCCCCCTTATCCTGTCCCTCCAGAACCCTGGAAATAGTCTCTGTCCATCTTTCCTTCAGGCCACAATCAGGTCCCCCCAAATCTTCTCTTCTCCAGGCTGAACAATCCCAGCTGTCCCAGCCTTTCCTCCCAGCAGAGCTGCTCCATCCTCTGCCCATCCTGGTGCCTCCTCTGGACTCTCCAGCAGCTCCATGTCCCTCCTGTGCTGGTCCCAGGGCTGGAGCAGCCCTGCAGGAGGGTCTCACCTGAGTGGACCTTCTCCTTCCCACAGACACCTGGCTGGGAGGGGCTGAGCAGTAATTAAGGCTGTGGGAATGCCAGATCCCTCCCATCCAGGGGCCTCTCCAGGGGATGGATGTGCCCTCACTGTGCTCCCAACTCCCCTGGCTCCCTCCCTGCTGCCCTCACTCTCCTGCCTCTACCTACCCCCCTAAAATCCCATGGGGACTCCAACCATAACCCAGGCACGACAAGGACTCCTGTCACTGCCTCTGGTCTTTCTGCTGCTTCTCATCAAACCCTGCAAGACACTGAATGGAAACATTTTGCTTCTGTCACTGATATTTTCTCTCCTCCCTCTCCCTCTCTCTCTTCCAAGCTCCCCTCCAGGTTATTCCTGGGAGCAGGATTGATGTGGCTCCTGAGGGGCCCCCAGCACTGCACAGGGCACAGGGGATGAACACTGAGGTTCAGAAAAACGAGACCCAGTTGTGTAACTGCAAAATTCAGGCCACAGCTGCCCCTTCCAGCAGTGATTAATGCAGGGAAATCCCAAGGGTCACCAAACATCTGCAGCTTCCATTTCCCAAGAAACAGCGAGTCCACGAGGACTCTCAGGATCTGGGGGGACTTGTTTCCCACTTCCATCCCAGCTGATGGAAGTGTCACTCCAACTCCCACCTCTGCACTGGGACACAGGACCTGCAGCCCTCGGTCCCTCCCGTGGTTGGTGTGAGCACAGATGGAGCTGCAGGGACACAACTCCCTGGAACAGCATCCCAAGCCTTGGCCAGGGCTGTGTTGGTGCTTCCCATGCTGGTTATACACCCCTTGGAACGTATCCCTCAGTTCCCTGCAGTGATCTCTGCTCTGGCAAAGGGGACAAAGGGCTGAGGGGGAGGATTTATGGGACTGGACCGTGGATTTCGGGAGCAATTTGGATCTGCTTTTGCAACAGAGTCTAATCAGAGGGTGATGCACCAGAATTTGGGAAAATGTGCCTGGAAAGGCAGACCTGTTGTGTTCAGCATCTCCCACTCAACATTCCAGCAGCACTTGCAGGGATGGTGGAGCCACATAAAAAGGAGGGACAGGGACTTTTTAAATGGGACAAGAGGGAATGGCTTCCCAGTGCCAGAGGGCAAGGTGAGAGGGGATACTGGGAAGGAATTCCTGGCTGGGAGGGTGGGCAGGCCCTGGCACAGGTGCCCAGAGCAGCTGTGGCTGCCCCATCCCTGGGAGTGTCCCAGGCCAGGCTGGACAGGGCTTGGAGCACCCTGGGCTGGTGGGAGGTGTCCCTGCCCATGGCAGGGGTGGCACTGGGTGGGCTTTGAGGTCTCTTCCAACCCAAACCAGCTGGGATTCCATGATTCTATTACCTTATCCCAGGCCTTGCTGCAGAGAACTTGTAAATCTGTTGTAAATCTTGCTCAAATATTCCAAGTCTTTTGAGGAACAGAGCTTTGGAAATGAGGAACTTTCAGTACTCATAAAAGTTATTATATAGTCAAAGAGACATTGCAATTGAAATAAAAAAAGGTATCTGAGACCTACAGCACAACCCAATATTTGGATTTAATGCCAGCAAGAGATGAGAATGAGAGATGCTGGAAGTGGTTCTGCTGTCTGGAAGCCCAAGAAACTCCTCCAGGATAACAGGAGAGGTTTGTTTTTAGAGGAAAAATCAGGGATTAGGAAGCCCCCAGCACCAGACCCCATCTCAGGAGTTTATTGCTCTTTAGTCCTTGATTAAAGAGACTCTGCAATCCATCCCACGCTGGGATGAAATACAGGATTGAGAAGTCATTAACTCCACACTAATCCCTCAATCTCATTTAGTGGCTCTGGAGCAGCATAAAATCCTCCCTCTGGCCACTCCTCGCCCTTTACTCACAGAAATCACTTCTAACCCAACTGGGAGCCCAGATCAACACAACCAAGTACGTGGCCCTGATGATGCTCTGACCTCTAAGCCAATCAAAGCACTGGATAATCACCTGGATGTGACAACACCAGATAAATTCCTGTGATGTTGGATGTGCCACATTATGCAAATTAAATCACAGCATCATGGAATATCCTGAGCTGGGAGGGACCCACGAGGATCACGAGTCCAGCTCTGGCCCTGCACAGACACCCCAAAATCCCACCACGCCCCTGGGAGTGTTGTCCAAACACCCCTCAAGTTCCTGGGGCTGTGCCCACTGCCCTGGGCATCCTGTCCCAGTGCCCACCCACCCCCTGGGGAAGGAGCTTCTCCTGGTATCCCCCTTGACACAGCTCCAGCCATTCCTGGGGGCTGCTCCTTCCCAAGGGGACTGGCCTAAAGTCACAAAACACACTCAAAACACCCTTTCCCCCAAAAATAAATTAAGGAATCTCAGCTTGGAACAGACTATTGCAACTGAAAAGTTACTAAAGCAACTGAAGAATTAAAGTTCCAGGAGCTGGACTCGCTGATCCATGTGGGACCCTTCCCACTGAGGATATTCTGCAATTCCAGGATTGTTACAGCAACTGGGTGTGTAATCTCAGCATCAACACGAAACCTCCTCGGCTAATGACGCTTCCCGCTAATTAACCTCCTTCCCACACTCATCCCACAACTCCCCACACGTGGGAAACTTCCTGCAGCGAGCAGAGCTCCGCGATCCCGAGGATTCTGACGGCTGGGAATACCAAACCTGGGAAAAGTGGAAGGATTGAGTGAAGGATTGGCTGCCCTGGCGTGGCTGGAGCTGCCGGCGCTGGGCACCCCTCAGTGCCAGGGGAGGCTCTGCAGGGAGGGAAGGGCTGGGAAGGAGGCGGGAAGGCTGCGCTCCAGAAAAACGCCTATTTTAGTATCAGTTTTACACAATTAAGCACATTTCAACCCATTCCGGCGCCGCACACAACTTGTTGAACCGTCACACCACAGCTCGCCGCCTCCCCCCGGGAATGCTCCTCCGGACACCAGAAAAAGCGAAGCAAAACTCTCATAAAAGCTCCCAAAAAAACTTCCAAGCCGCGCTCGGGCCCGGCCCGGCCCGGCAGGCCCAGCACCCACAGCGGCGGGGGCCGCGCTGCCGCCTCCCGGCACGGCCTGGCCCGGGGACACGGCTCGGCATTCCCGGCGGGACCCCCCTATCCCAGTATCCCGATATCCCGGTGTCCCGATATCCCGATACTCACCCGCCGTCGCTCCCGGTGTCTCCACGGGCGACCGGAGCGGGCGCGGAGGCCACGCCCACCGAGTGAGGCCACGCCCACAACCCACTCACGGTTCCGCCCACCAAGGGAGGTCCCGCCCACCGCTCGGAGACCACGCCCACAAACCGGTCGCCGTGCCGTCCAACGAGCGAGGCCACGCCCACAACACACTCGTAGTTGGGATGGGATGGGATGGGATGGGATGGGATGGGATGGGATGGGATGGGATGGGAGTGTACAGAGTGCCGG
>JAJPCS010000260.1:82891-95013 GCA_021164005.1 Willisornis vidua nigrigula | reverse complement strand
ACTGTCCCTTCCAACTCAAACCTCTCTGGGGTTCTGGGATTCCCTCTTGTCTCTCCAAGCAAAAGCAATCCCTGTACCATTAGGAGGAACTGGAGAGGAAGGTGGAGCTCTCAAGTCACTGCTTTGTGTGAGGAGGATACCTGGGCAGCCTTTGTTGGCCCTTCCCTTGATGAATTCATATTTCCAGCACTTTGCTTCATTTGACTGGAGCTTCTTGTGATTGATTTCTAATGCACTTCCAGAAATGTAGCCTGGCCTGGCAGCACAGACAGGAATTGCACGAGAATAAGCTGTGGGTTGGTTCCTGGGGTTTGGTTACTATTCTTGGAGTGAACAGCAGGTTTTGTTGTTCCTGATACTTAATAAATCCCTGGGTTTTTTTAGTGGGTGCTTATATGCAAGTAAAGCCTTCCCCTGTGCCCATGTGTGCAGGATTATCACAGCAATGTTTGCCTCTGCCAGTCCATGTTTTTCATCTAATTCTTTGCCTCTCTTTCTCATTTTGCCCATCTTTCTACCCCTACCTCTGAGTTACACCAACACAATTTCCCAGTTCTCCTTTGGTTGCAAATAACTCGCTCTTCAGGTTTTGGGGTTTTTTTGAGCTTTTTAATGTGGAGCATAAGAAATAAATAAGGACCACAAAGCACTTCTTTCAAGTCAAGAAATAGCAAGAAATAAAAGGAATCTTATGGAACAAGTTGCACAGCAACTTGCATATTTTCTCTGGAAAACAGCTCCATAGGTTCCACTAACACGTATTTTGGGGAATGTGTTCTCTCTATTTCCTGCCTTAGCCTGGATTGTGGTCATGATCCTAAACATGGGTTTGTGGAGTAACTTGCCAACATTTTATGACTGAAATCTGAAACTCTTTGAAACAGGGATCCATGACATTAAAAAAATAAAAATCACTGCATAAAAAAATTTATCCCATGGAAAAAGTAAGGAGACAAATCATGTTACAACTGACTCATCACAAACACCTTCCTCTGTTCCCATAGTAAAGAACCACATACCTGTAGTGTGTGTTTCTGTGTAAACAAACAAAACAAGCCAGGTCAATCTTTGCAATAAAAAGCTAAGAAAATTTAGGAGCCTTTTGATCCAAAGGTTTCTAAGCCAGCACATGAATGTAAATAGGAATTTCCTTTTTTTCCTCAACCTGGCCTGGGACACTCCCAGGGATGGGGCAGCCACAGCTTCTCTGCCCAACCTGGGCCAGGGTTTTACCACCCTCAGTGAGGACCTTGCACAGAACAAACCAAACCAAGTCATGGCAAGGGAGGCACTGGGGCCTCCCCATCCTTCCTGCACTCCTCCTGCCCCTCTGCATTGTTAGATGTATTCCCATCCAGTGGGATTCAGTATCTCCTCCTTTCTCCCCAAAGGGGAAGAAAGGGAACAATTTGGGCTGTCAGGTCTAGCCTGGCACGCAGCAACACCATCACCCAGGAGGCTGCTCTGTGCAGGCTGGTCTGAGCCTCATCAACATCTTCATCAGCTCTCAGAAGCTTTGGCTGTCCCTGGTTTGGGCCACAGTCACTGCCCGAGATGCCAGGGGATGGTCAGGACAAGCTTTTACACTCCCAGAGTGTGCTGGGCACCCTGTGGCTCCATTCCCTGCTTGTACAGCCACACTGCTCGTTATCCTGAGCTGTTTGTTCCATTAATCATGTGCCTGCTTTGCTCTGCACAGAGAAACTGGAATAGAGTGAGAGTCTGTCTGCTTGTTTTTAAAATACCTGTGTGGGTGGACCCTGCAGCTGCTGCTCACATTTTTCTCTTAAAAGAAGAGCTGTTTGTGCTTCTCCTCCCCAATGTTTTCTCTTGACACTGATTTTCTCAGTTAGAATCAGAAAGGAAGATGCATCAAGCCAGTCAACAAGTGTTGCATGGAAATAGTAATTGATTGAGAAATGTTTGAATTTCAGAATTGTAAAGAGGAGGCCTTGGAGCAGCTTTAAAATTAAAGGTGTTGTTCCTTCAGCAAAAATCAGGCCAGTTTTGTCCATTAAAGCACTTGTGATTTGATGCCTTCTAATCTAAATATTCATTTGATCCCACAACAGTTGGAAGGAACCTGTGTTTGCCCCGAGAAGATGTGATGGAGGCATTAATTAACAGCAACTCAACAAGCTGTTTCAGCATCTTCCACACCCTTGTCTCCCCACACCTGACCCCATGGAGAACCTTGCAGGAAACCAGCCAGTTCTGGCTGCAACAAACTTCATTTTTTTCCCTGCCAGTCAGTAAAGGGAGAAAAACAACTTGAGAATTAGTGAGATGCCAACCTGCCCCCAGGCACAGGCAGTGTCAGGGCATGTCTGCAAGCTGGAGGGTTCACAGCCTGCACAAATATCTCCTGAAAAATACATGTTGCCACCTGCTCCTGGAAAAGCTCCGTGCTGCAAGAAGGCAGGGAGGACCAACACCTGCAGTGCAAGGCCAGAGCAGCTCCACCAGGCAGCAGAGCTGCCCCTCCACTGCTGGCCAATGACTTCACCTCCTTGGTTTGCCCTTTAAATAGAGCTGATGAAAGACAAAGACCCCGACACTTTTTGGAAGTGCATTTATTCCAAACAGGTGGGAGCATTTCCTGCCACAACATCCAGTCCTCACACCACCAACCTCAGCCCCCTGACACCATCTGTTCAATAAAATAGATTTCCCTGCCTGTAAAAACAAAAGAGAACACACACACACACACTCCAGGCTGGTTCCATTTACATGGAAACATGCAATTAATACATACAATTGTATAACATGCCTTTAATTGGGAATCAAATGGAGCTGGCACAGCCCAGACATGGGTTATTCCCAGAGCATGAAGGGCACCCACAGCAGATGCCACCTGGTCCCCACCTGGTGTAGGTTCCTAAAGGGGGACACTCCCAGGAGCACCCCAGCACCTCCACCCCAGCATCTCCATGGCCAGACAGTCCTGTGGGACCCCCTCCCATGGACACCAAAGGGAATGGTTCAGGTTTGAAGAGCCCTCTCAAACATGGAATCCAACTGTTCCCCCAGCACTGCCAAGGCCACCACTGACCATGTCCCCAAATGCCACATCCACAGGGCTTTGGAATCTCCCCAGGGATGGGAACTCCACCACTGCCCTGGGCAGCTGTGCCAGGGCTGGACAGCCCTTTCCAGGAAGGAATTTTCCCCAATATCCAATCTGGGCACAGTTTGAGGCCATTCCCTCTCCTCCTGTTTCTTTCTCCCGACCTCCCCCTTCCTGGCAGGGATTGCAGAGCCAGAAGGTGCCCCCTGAGCCTCCTTTTCTCCAGGCTGAGCCCCCTCAGAGTTTCTCCCAGGAGCAGGAGGGGCTAAGCCTGTGTTGTCCCTGTGGGTTGTCCCTGTGGGTTGTCCCCGAGCTCTGACAGATCCCAGCCCTCAGAGATCTCCTCACCCCGCACAGGGAACCCACCACAGAGATAATGACACATTGCAGAACATCCTGCCTGGTGAGTAATTGCAGATCCTTTGCACAGGCATCTCCACGGAGGCCGTGGGAGTTGGAGACACATCATTAGGTCTCCTGACATTTTCAAAAGGCTTAGACAGAAAATGTCTTCAAGGGGTGTCAAAGGCTGCAATGGAACTGAAATAGTCTTTGTAATAAGAACAAAACCTTGGCATAACTTTGCCAGCACCACAGGTCCTGCACTGGGAGCTCGTGGGGTGCCTTCTCTGACAAGGAAAATCAGGAGCAGAGCCTTTGTGTCCCTGCTGACAAGTGAGCACAACCTTCTGCCACCTCCAAACCCTCCTGCAGAACTTCCTTGGGTTTCTGAAATCACAGTGAATCAGAGTTTCTGCTGACTCAGATGGTGGGAGGTTTGAAACCCAGCAGCTGGTGATAGAATCCCAGAATGGGTTGGGTTGGAAGGGACCTTAAAACCTCACCCAGTGCCACCCCTGCCATGGGCAGGGACAGCTCCCACCAGCCCAGGGTGCTCCAAGCCCTGTCCAGCCTGGCCTGGGACACTCCCAGGGATGGGGCAGCCACAGCTTCTCTGCCCAACCTGTGCCAGGGTCTGCCCACCCTCAGAGGGGAGAATTCCTTCCCAATATCCCACCTGTCCCTGCCCTCTGGCAGTGGGAAGCCATTCCCCTTGTCCTGTCCCTCCAGGCCCTGGCAAGAAATCTCTGCCCATCTTTCTTGCAGACTCCCCTTCAGGTCATGCCAGACATGAATGTTCCAAAGGGCCTGAAAGCCCTGAGGGTGCTCTCCAGCACCTCCTGCTCCACACTCTGCTCCTCTTCAACAATGAAATCACTTCCCTAGAACAGGGCTATAAGAAGCAGCAGCTTTTCTCTCCTGGGTCTCTGCATCAAGACTCTCTGGCTGTGTAAAAATCAAACCCTCAGAGCAGCACGGGGGTCCTGCAGTCCTTCTGTTGGGCTACAACACACCCAAAGCTGGAGACAGAAACTTGGAATGGGTCAGGTTGGAAAAGCCCCCTCAGACCATCAAGTCCAACCATCCCCCAGCACTGCCAAGGCCACCACTGACCATGTCCCCAAGTGCCACATCCACAGGGCTCTGAAATCCCTCCTGGGATGGGGACTCTGCCCTGGGCAGCTGTGCCAGGGCTGGATAGCCCTTTCCAGGAGGGAATAAAATCCACAGCACAGGCTGATAGTGAATACTTGCACTTCTTTTCTTGAGCTCTCTCTCAACCATCCATTGCAGGTGAGGCTTATCAAGCTCAGCCCTTTTTAAGAACTGCCAAAAAATTCCAAACAGGGGGAGTGAGATAAGAGACAAAGTTCATGTCTCCAATCCTTTCATTTGTGGAAAGTGTCTGCAGAAAGTTCCCATCAGAGAGGACTTTGGTTTAAATATGCACCTTCCAGCTGCAGATGTTTCTTCCCCAGGCAGTGTCACCTGAACTGACTTGTCCCAGCTCTCAGCTAAGCCTGAGGAACTTGGAGGGAATAAAGAGGAGAAAATAAATACCTAAGAATTCCAGGAAGACTGGAAAAGGAGCTTCAGACTGAAAACTTGTGTTGGTTCTCTTGGCAATTCCCTTTCCAGGCCCAACCTCTGGTACTAAAAACCTCATTTACCTTCATCAGGGAGGCATTTCCTGTGTAAGGGCACCAAGAATCAGCCCTGGATTTGGAGTCAGGGGAGGTGGAACCTTCTGCCTCAGTCAAAAGGAGAGGTCAGAGTAAAGTGGGGAATAAAAAGGCAAACTCCCTGATTATACCCAGGTACAGCTGCAACTCCCAGAACTGCAGGAGCCTCAGGAATTGCACAGCACAGAAGAAAACTTTATTTCTACCAGGAAAAAATTGCAGCTTTGGTCTGTCAGTCGAAAATTTAAGCACCCAGACACATAAATGTTCCTTTTTTAGTGCAAATGCCTCACTTTGTTATGGATTTGCTCTGGTCAACAGATTACTGAAAACTATTTCTGAAGTCCACACGTTATAGATGATTTCCTTTGAGCTAAGAGGCTGGAGATGTTTGAAAACTGGCAGGTACTCACAGGAATAGAGATGTTTGTTCTGACAGACCCTTTTCTCTCTCTTGAGATAAAAACTTCCAGTCACAGGTATTGGCTATCATGGAACATTTATTGGGTTAAAAAAATAAACATGCAGAAAGCAGCCTTTTTAAAACCAACAAATTAAATTAGTCCGTGGGGGGGTTAGAGAAAAGCAAGAGCCCTGTAAGACACGGATTCCTCCAAACCCTCCCACAGGAATGTGTTTTCCATGGGAGTCCACACTCCCACTACCCCATGCAGCAAGTCCAGCCCAAGGCAATCACATCACGGAGCACTTGCCTTGCAGTTTATCTTTCTTTTTCTGCTGCTTTGCTTTCTTCCCGTCCACCTGGAGACTGACAGTCCTCCTCTGCTCCAGGTTCAGCAGCTCCTGGAAGAGCTCCTGCACGTTGTAGTTCGTTTTGGCTGAGGTCTCCATGAAGGCACATCTCCACTTGGTGGCCAGAGCCTGCCCCTCGCTGGCCTGCAGCTCCCTTTGCGGGTCATCGCTCTTGTTCCCCACCAGCATTATGGGGATTTTGTGGATGTCCCCTTTAATGTGACAGATCTGCTCGAAGATGGGGTGAAGATCTTCCATGGACTGCCTGCTGGTGACGGAGTACACCAGGATGAAGGCGTGTCCCCTGGAGATGGAGAGGCGCTGCATGGCGGGGAACTGGTGGCTGCCGGTGGTGTCTGTGATCTGCAGGGTGCAGATGCTCCTGTCGCAGCTGATCACCTGCCGGTACGTGTCCTCCACCGTGGGCACGTACGTGTCCCTGAACGTGCCGCTCACGAACCGCAGCACCAGGGAGCTCTTGCCGACTCCCGCCGCCCCGAACACCACCACCCTGTAGTCATTGCTCTGCTCGGGCATCTCGGCGGTGCCAGGGGAGGTGTCTGTGCCAGGAACACCCGGGGGGACCCTCCGAGTTCACACACCCCGTGCAGACAGGGCTGTGCACAGGGAGAGGGGAAAGGAAGAGAAAGAAAGAAAACCGAGTCGTTCACAACATCCCCGTCATGTCCCGGTACCTCTGAAATAAGCAATTAGTAAGTCATCCCCTTCCCAGCCTTTTTCCTTGAAACAAACCACCATCCTCCTTCCCCCCGAGCCGCGCATCCCGGGAGAGGGAAAGGGATTCACCTGCAGCCGAATCCATCAGCTCCGCCGACCGCCGGCCGGCCCCGGGGAGGCGTGTTCCAGGACCGGGAATGGGCATTCCAGCCCCGGGAATGAGGATTCCAGCCCCGGTATTCCAGCCTCCGGCAGGGCGTGTTCCAGCCCCCGGGAATGGGGGTATTCCAGCCCCAGGGAAGGCGTGTTCCAGAACCGGGAATGGATATGCCAGCCCCCGGGAAAGCCGTGTTACAGCCCCGGCACGGCGTGTTCCAGCCCCCGGGAATGAGGATTCCATCCTCGGTATTCCAACCCCCGGCATGGCGTGGCCAGCCCCCGGGAATGGGCATTCCAGCCCCAGCATGGTGGGTCCAGCCCCCGGGAATGGGCATTCCAGCCCCGGCATGGTGTGTCCAGCCCCCGGGAATGGACATTCCAGCCCCGGCCCGGCGTGTCCAGCCCCCGCCGCCGCAGGAGGGAGGGAGGGAGGCAGGGCAGGCTCCACAATCCCGCAGTGCCCCCGCAGATCCAGCCCTGCCCTCGGCCCCCCGTGGGATAAATGGGAAAGCAGCACCCCCGGGATGGAGCCGCGACCGGAGCGGGCGAGTCTCAGCCGCTGCCAGGCTGTGCCCGATGCCACCCACCGTGAGCACCTCCGGGATAAAGCGGGGTCTGAGTTTGCTGAAAACCCCCGAATACAGCTCGGGTTTCCCCCTCGCCGCGGTCAGACGGGCAGGGATGCCCCGAGGGGCTCCCCAGCCTTCCCTGGGGAATCCACGGAGCACTGGGCCATGGCCAAGGTCACTCCCTGTCCGGGGGGGATAGTCTGCTTTGTCACCTCCCACTGACACTGTTTGATGGTTGGTTTCATCCCCAAACCTTCAGTTAAACAACACGATGCTCTCACGTGTAGGAACACACAAAGCTGGCCCGGAGTGCCCTCCCACAGCGGCAGCTCCCACTGAGGGCTCCTGTGGCAGCTCCCACAGCCCTGAGGGTTAACCCCCTGCTCACCAAACTGCCTCCAACCACGAGCAGCCAAACCAAACCCACAGCCCAGGGAACACCCAACCATCCACTGCAGGTGAGGCTTATCAAGCTCAGCCCTTTTTAAGAACTGCCAAAAAATTCCAAACCGGGGGAGTGAGACAAAGTTCATGTTTCCAATTCTTTAATTTGTGGAAAGTGTCTGCAGAAAGTTCCCATCAGAGAGGACTTTGGTTTAAATATGCACCTTCCAGCTGCAGATGTTTCTTCCCCAGGCAGTGTCACCTGAACTGACTTGTCCCAGCTCTCAACTAAGCCTGAGGAACTTGGAGGGAACAAAGAGGAGAAAATAAATACCTAAGAATTCCAGGAAGACTGGAAAAGGAGCTTCAGACTGAAAACCTGAGATGGTTTTCTTGGCAATTCCCTTTCCATGCCCAACCTCTAGTACTAAGAACCTCATTTACTTGTGCTCCTGTCTCTCAGTCAGGGAATTTCTGTCTCTAGTCAAAACACTCAGGGAGGAAATACTTCTTAGTCCTTCCCCAAGCTCATTCTTCCCAAATCATTTGTGATTTTCCAGCTTATCATTTCTTATTTCCCCAATCCTTGCTTCATCACTGACTCCATGGTATTCTCCCACCTCTTTTAAATCCACTTCTATCAGCCTTGTAATGCTCCCCTCCTACTCCAGACCAATAAAAAGGGTCTCTTTAGACCTATTTCACACTGCTGTGGGTTGTTTTGCCTAAAAAAAAAGCCCTGGGGATTCTCTCAAGGAGTCTCAGTCTTGACATGAAGCTGTGTCAAATCCTGCCCTCATTCCCTGAATCAGCTGATGTCAAGTCCTGTCATCATTCCCTGAATGAGCTACTGCAGGGAAATAAAAGCAGTTTAGGGCCAGCTGGTGTAGAGGCAGAATAAACCTGTCTCAGACTCAGCTGCTGATAAAATGAAGGTGGTTCTTATCTCAGCTGCACAACACATAAGCAGAACTCTTGATTTTTGTACTTGGAAACAGCTGGGATAGAACTTGGATCAAACCCATCCCCAAGTGAGGGGAGCTCTGACTGAGACCTTCAAAATACAGGTCTCTCTAAAGCCAGGAAAGGAGCCCTGAGCACTGAGCTGAGATCTCTGTCTGACATAACCATGATAAGAAAGAAAACAGGGAATGAACCAGCACTCCACTAATCAACATTGCTCCCTGCTTAATACAAAGCCATGAAAATTACTTCTAATGAACTGTACTTGCATTGCATTAGAGAATTACTAGTGCTGTAGTCACAGCTGCTGAGGGAGACTTGTGGGGAGAGCTGGAGAAGAGAAGGCTCTGGGAGACCTGAGAGCCCCTGCCAGGGCCTAAAGGGGCTCCAGGAGAGCTGGGGAGGGACTGGGGACAAGGCCTGGAGGGACAGGACACAGGGAATGGCTTCCCACTGCCAGAGGGCAGGGATAGGTGGGATATTGGGAAGGAATTGTTGGCTGGGAGGGTGGGCAGGCCCTGGCACAGGTGCCCAGAGAAGCTGTGGCTGCCCCAGCCCTGGGGACAGGGATCACCCTTCACCTTCCCTCTGCTGGAAAACAATTCCTGTCTGTCATGCCTTGACTGTTCCTTCTCTCCAGGCAGGATGACTTGTTTGTGGCAAGGCTCATACCTGCAGCTCCTTCACTTTGCCTGAGTCCCATCATTAATGGGGATTTTCAGAGCTGATTTACAAACCATCATTTCTGGTGTTTATGGGGTATTTATGAACCACCATTTCTGGTGTTTATTGGGTACTTATTAGCCACAACGAAATGCTAACTAGAAAGTAGTTAATTCACTTTCTGTTTGCTCAAAGGCAGTTACCCATTTTTCAGATATTTTTCTGAGATTTCTAATACTTCTTTCTAAGAGGAATTCAAATAATATTTCTTTCTAAGAGGTAAGTAAAGTGACATGAAAAGCCAGCAGAGTTCAGGGAAGGGCTCGTGACTCTCCTCCAGTCAGAACAGCAGGAGCTGTGAGTCAACTTAGCAGAGAGGAAAGAGTGGGAAGGATTCCAGCTCCCTTGAAAAAGGGATTGAGAGAGCCATGTCCTGGACAGTATCTCTGTCTTGGGAGGGACAGACCCATCCTGGGGGGACACAGCTGGCTCAGTGTCCTGCTGTCTGTCAGGGTTTGCTTGGGATGGAGCTGCAAACAACCAGAGAAATTCCAGATGGAAATGGTAAATGGGAATCAGCTGTCTGGGAGAGCCCCTGTGGGAAGCAGAGCCCGGAGGGAGCAGGGACTGAGCTCTGCTCCTGCTGCTGCCCTGGAAAACTGCCTGGGATTCCCACAGCAGGGGGGACCCACAGGAGGAATGGGTGGCAACAACCAGATCCCTTTTCTGTGGGGACCTTGCCAGGGATTGTTTCTGTTCTGTCAGGACTCCCGTGGGACTGGCAGGGATTGTGACATCCCTGAGGAAATGTGGCACAGCAGCCACAGCCCCAGGGCTTGGCAGGGGGATGCCCAGGTGACCAGGGTACAGCAGGGAGGCTCAGGGGTGGGGACCATCCTGCTCTGGCCTCGCTGGGCTCCATTTCCACTGCTTTTCCTCCAGAGGATTCCCTTTCCTCGTGGGAGAAGGAGCTGGATCTTCATGGACACTCCACCTCCTTAATACTGCTTTGAGTGGCCCCAGCTCCTGTGGAGAGGTACGAGGCAGCAGGTGAAGGCAGAAAGAGGATTTTCCTCTGGAATTACCTGAATTGTTGCTAAACCAGAGGCTGTGTGTCAGTGGTCCCCATTTCTTACCAGAAAGGATGTCTCTTCCCAGCAGTGCTGATCCTTGGGAGTGCAGTCCAGCCTGTACAATATTCATCAGGAAACGTTCCAAGGTGGCTCAGCTATTTCTGAGCCACCACACCCATCTCAGGAGTGAGGGCTGTACCTGGAAGGATGCCCTTCCTCTGGAAGCTCTGGAGGGCTTGAAGCACAACAAAATGAGGATGGAGAAGGAGGAGAAAAAACAAATTCCAGCTACTGTAATGGATATAAACTTCTCTTGGACTGAAATAATGAAACAGCCAAAGGATGGCACAATAATTAAACCATCTCAGCAAGGAATTCATTGCATGGAGCCACCACACATCAGTTCAGCTGAGACAGAAACAAACACCCAACCTGCAGCCTGCCATGGCTGTGCCATCCCAGCACGAGGGAGCAGCACGCACAGGCAGAGCCAGCTGAGCCCCTGCCCTGCCACACTGAGCCCTCACCCACCCCAGGGATGGGGAGGCACCAACGATCAGCCCTGAGGAGAGCTCGTGTTTTATTGAGGCCTCTGTGTCTAAAGCTGACGCTGAGATTGATTTCCTTTACCAGGACGGGGGGCAAAGCTGTGGCTGTGGCGCAGTGCGGTGTCAGGTGCCACGTGGGAGCAGCCCCGTGGCATCTCTGTGTGCCCCCACACAGCAAAGCCTCCCAGAATAAACCCTGCTCAGTGCTTATTTTACCCCAGTGAAATCACACTGACTCTGTGCTGTCATTGGGAGCAGGAGTGACAGGAACAGGAACCAGAGCTTGTCTCCTGCACCTCCGGCTCCTGCCTTTCTGTCCCCAGAAATGCCACCAATCCCTTATTTCCATCATACCAAAATCCCAGAAAACAGGATTTGTGGTGGGAGAGGGAACATGTTTGAGTCCCACAATGTACTAATTGTCTGGGGGCTGCTGAGAGCAGCTTTAAAGAGGACAAGGAGGCAATGCCAGCAGCTCCCTCTCCCCAGCCAGTGCCAACAGCACCCCTGGGCTGGGGACCATCTCTGATCCCTGCTGGGATCTCACCCCATCACAAGTTGCCTCCTATTTTGAGGCTGGGACACCCAGGCCAGCTCCCTCCTGCTGGAGCTTGTGGCCAGCAGCACATGGTGACACAGCCACAGGACCCTCAGTCACTCCCATCACCCCTCCCTGAGCCTTTCCAGGCTCTAACACACCCTCCCAGGGGCATGGGCATTGGGGGCCATGCCCAGTTCTACCAGTGCCTCCCAGAAGAGGATACCCCAGACACGGATTGCTAAGGAAACACAGAATTGTGGAACCTCCCAGTTTGGAAAGGACCCACAAGGATTGAGTCCAGCTCCTGCTCCTGCTTCAGCTGAACTGAAGGAAGGAAAACAAATTGTTCCAGCCAAAGACCCTTTGCTGCCCTCAAAAATTGTGCTCCCCAGTTCACCCACTGAAGTCATCACAACCCGTTTTCCCTCTGCCAACGTTGGGTGCTCACAGCCACCCCAGCCAGCCTCCAAAGCTCCTCTCAGTGTCCCTTCCCTTTCCTGTGGCTGCTCACAGCCAGACCAGCCAGCCCCCAAAGCTCCTCTCAGGGACCTTTCCCATTCCTGTGGCCGCTCACGGCCACCCCAGCCAGCCTCCAAAGCTTCTCTCAGGTGTCCCTGCCCATTCCTGCCAGTTGTCCCCATGTCCCTGCACTGCAGCCTGGACACACAGAGAGAGCTCCAGGGACAGCCTGGACACACAG
>JAJPCS010000260.1:66258-82881 GCA_021164005.1 Willisornis vidua nigrigula | reverse complement strand
GAGCTCCGGGGACAGCCTGGACACACAGAGCTCCGGGGACAGCCTGGCCCCCGAGCAGCGCCGGGCAGGCAATAGGAGCTCCTACACATCTCCCAGTTTGCCTGTCTCAGGGATGGTTTGTGTTCAGTCGGGCCGGGAGCGGGTTCTGGTGGCAGCAGGTGGCAGCAGAGCCCTGCCAGGGCAGGACGTGCCCGGCCAGTCAGAGCCGGCAGAGGAGCGGGAGGGAGGGGGCGATTCTGCGGTCACTGGAAATTCATTAATTGGCACTTCTGTCGTTCGTTAGGTCCCACAGCCTCTGGTCTGTCCGGGAGCAGCCCGAGTTCCGTGGCAGGGCAGCTGGAGCCAGCACAGCCACAGAGGGAACAGCCACGGGCTCTGCCTGAGGCTCAGCCCCCGCCTGCCCTCCCCTCCCGGGTGCTGTTTGACCAGGGCAGCCCCTCCTGCAGGAGCACCTCAGGCTCTTCATACTGAACTTCATCTGTTTTCATCACATTTTCCATTACTCCTCAAGTGCAAGTCACAGAGTCATGGAATTGTTTAGGTTGGAAAAGACCTCTCAGACCACCGAGTCCAGCCATCCCCCAGCACCGCCAAGGCCACCACTGACCATGTACCCAAGTGCCACATCCACATGACTGTTAAATCCCTCTAGGGCTGGGGACTCAGTCACCTCCCTGGGCAGCTGAGCCAGGGCTGGACAACCTTACCTGAAGAATTTTCCCCCAATACCCAACCTGAAGTTCTCCTGGCCCAGCCTGAGGCCGTGCCCTCTGCTCCTGTCCCTGTGCCCTGGAGCAGAGCCCAATGCTCTCCCCTCCTGGCAGGGATTGCAGAGCCAGAAGGGGGAATGGATTCACATTGACAGAGGGCAGGGTGAGACCAGGGAGCAATTCCAACAACAAATCCACAATAGTGTATATTTTATTTAAATTAACAAAACTACATGGTTTCCAGGTTGCTCAAAGCATTCTGTAAAAACTGAACTCAACCTAAACAAAAAAGGATATATTTTAATAAGACCCAGGGACTATTTCCGAGACTTACAAGAAGGGCTTAGGAATGAAGAAATAAAAAACCCACCCACACACACAAACACCCCATAAACACTGTTAGTGTCTGACACAGAATTTGGTTTGAAAGCAGCAACTCCCCCTGGGAGGAGCCTTTGCAAACGCAGTGCTAGAGACTAAGCTGCAAAAGAAACCACGGACACACCTATGGGAACAACATAAATATCACGTAAGAACCCAAGGGAAAAGGGATGTGAAAGTTGCAAAGTCGAGCGCTCAGCCGGGATTGTGCCGGAGTTGGTGATGTGCGTTGGTTTGTTCACTTTGCAGTGGGGAAACTGCGCCAGGCAGGAGCACCGCTTGGACCTGCTTGGGCTGCGACGCTGCTGGGATGCTCCAGGGGGAGCTGGGGATGCTCCAGAGGGAGCTGCGGATGCTCCTCCCCGCTGGGGATCCCCGGGAGGGAGAACACAACTAACAGAATCGCTTCCTTTTAAGAAAATCCTATTGTAGCTCCAGCCAATACAAAGAGAGTGGCCCTTTGGCAGAGGGACCCCCTTGCAGAGGGCCCTGCTCAGTGTGTCACATCCTGACCTGGGATGGTGGACAGCTTGGGGTGCCCAGCAACCTAAAGGATGCAAGAGGATCTTGTGATGCCACACTCTCCTTTTTTGAGATGCCTCCTGGGCATGTGTAGCACCTTGAAATGTGATGGAAATGATGGTTTGGTTTTCCAAGCAGGCTGGGTTGGACAGGTTTGAGTATTTAGCCAAGGCTGGTTGGAACCTTCTGGAGGAATAAATAGATGGGAATAAATGAATAAACTTTGGGTGGGAATCATGATGGAACCTGGGCTGACAGCCTTGGCAGCAGCTTTGGGGAGCTTCCCTTCTCTTCCTCATCTCTGACCCTTCAGTGACAGACAGCAGCAGCAGATCCTTGGCTTTCAGGGACAGAACTGGGAGGGTGGGTTCCATGTTACCAGCAGCTAACACAGAATTTACTACTGCCAGCTCATGAGGCTCTCTGGATGCTCCAGGCACTGGAAGGTGTACCCTGAGCAGTGCAGACACTTCTGGCCACGGTTCTTCCCTCCCACACCACTCACTTCTCTTAACTGGTCCCAGCATGGTCCAGTTCAAGCCTCCACCCTGATCAGTGCCCACTCCCCCTGCAGTGCCAGCAGCCCCCCAGCATGGGGCTGAGCGAGCTCAGTGCCTGCACTGGCTCTGGGAGAGCAAAGATCCACATTAGTGCGTGACCAGCGGATTCTTTCGAGTCTGATAATCCCTGGAAGAATCCAGCTCTGCCAAGTGTGCTCCAGCCCAGCAGTGCCCAGGAGAGCAGGACTGCCCAGCTCACAGGGATGCACCACAACCAAAGGGGAAGATGGAGGAAGCCACAAAAGCCTGGGAAGCAACAGGGCTGAGAACAGGCAGGAGCTGGCTGTGGGATCAGCACCTCTAGAACTCATGTCAGGAGTGCTCCATTCTCCTGCAATCCAGCACAGCAACCAGGTTGGACATCCCCTGTACTCAACAAGCAGCTGTAAAACCTACTGAGAAAGCACATTGCTGCTTCTACTAAAACCTCACTAACAGCCTACTCTTCTCCCAGCAGTGCTTCATTCAGTGACAGAGGGTGGCTGCAGGGCTGCACTCAAGATTCAAGCAGCTCAATACAGTTACAGATGGTGGAATTACATGTTTCTACAACCAGGCTTTAGTCCCCCCTCCATCAGCACCTTGTGGAAGCCGCACACAGGAGAAAACTTGGAGTGCTGAGTCTGTGCTGCTGACCGAGCTCCCTGCAGCACCTTCATGCACCAGCACACACAGCCAACTAAAACCAGCCCCAGGGCAGCGACTTTGCAACCCCCCCCGCCCTCCCAGCAGGGTTTTACGTGCTCGAGTGGACACAGTGGACACAGCCCTCCCCCCAGGAATAACTACGCCATAGTAAAGAGTTACGAAGTTCTGCTCAGGGTCTCTGCCCCGAGAACACACCAGCAACGGGAGCCACTTGGGCCAGAAAGGTCTCCTGCCAGAGGCACTGGTGTGTCCCCTGTCCCACCCTGGGCCCCGCTGAGCCACCTGGGGTCACTCCTGAGCCTCCTTCCGAGCCAGCTTGTACACCTCGGTGGGGCCGTCCACGTGGGTGATGGTGGTGGTGAGCTGCAGCTCCTCCCCGCTGGTCACCCCCAGGTCACCTGAGGAGCAAAGGCACTGTCAGGGCATCTCACAGCGAAACACTGCACAAGTAACAAGTAAAAGATCCGGTTTATTTCCCTAAAGCTTTGAGGAGCTGCCTGAGCTACAGACCAGGCAACAATCCTACAAATGCTTTTATTTACAGTTATTTAAAGAGAAGCTCAAGACACTGAGGGGCTGGAGCATGTCCAGGGAAGGGAATGGAGTTGGGGAAGGGGCTGAGGGAGCTGGGGGGGGGCTCAGCCTGGAGAAAAGGAGGCTCAGGGAGGACCTTCTGGCTCTGCAATCCCTGCCAGGAGTGGGGAGCTGGGGGGATCGGGCTCTGCTCCAGGGCACAGGGACAGGAGCAGAGGGAATGGCCTCAGGCTGGGCCAGGGCAGGTTTATTTGAATAACAGGAAGAATTTCTTCACATAAATGGTTGTCCATCCCTGGCACAGCTGCCCAGGGCAGAGGTGGAGTCCCCATCCCTGGATGTGGCACTTGGGGACATGGTCAGTGGTGGCCTTGGCAGTGCTGGGGGATGGTTGGACTTGGTGATCTGAGAGGGCTTTCCCAACCTAAACAATTGCATGATTCTGTATCAGCAAATGACTTCTGTACTATTGAGGACTACTGCTGACAGCATCCACCAGCACTGCCATTCCCCACTTGCCCAGGCGTCAGAGAATCCCAGAATGGTTTGGGTTGGAAGGGACCCAAAACATCACCCAGTTCCAAGGCCCTGCCATGGGCCATGATGCCACACACAAGATCAGCATTCTGTTGTCTCCATTCCTCATCCCCCCATCTGAGCTGCAGTTACACCTGGGCAATGCTAAAAGGTACAAAAACCACCAGAAGGTTCCAACCAGCCTTGGCTAAATACTCAAACCTGTCCAACCCAGCGCCTGCTTGGAGAACCAAACCACCAATTCCATCACATTTCAAGGTGCTGAATGTGCACCTGGGCAAAAAAAAAAGTCAATGCCCAGCAGGCATCCCAAACTCTCTATCTCTCTCTCCCCTTAGATCATTGGAGGCATTTACCATTGGACTGGTCTTCGCCGTAGTTCTTGTGGGACGGCGCGTAGAGGAACATGAGGGCGAACACGTAGAGGTTCCACATGCCGTAGATGCCCGTGAAGAAGGCGCTGTTCACCTGGATCGTTATGTCCCCCCACTTCCAGTGGCCTTCTGTCACCTGCCCAGGAGAAGGAGCAAATTCAGTACTGGAGGAAATCAGTGAGAACAGCACCAGTGCACCAGGATGGAGGAAATGGAGTGGAAGGGATTCAGCGAGGCAGAAACCAGGCTGGGATTCATCTCTTCACCCTCAATCTGCAGGGAAAAAAATGGTCCTGACAAAATGATTCCATCGGGATTCCTTCAGCTTGGATGTCTCACTGGATGTGACCAAACTGCTCCGTTGTGGATACACCTGGGGCAACCACGTGCTCAGCACACCAAGGGCAGTCCCTGGGGACACCCAGGGACATCCACAAACACCTGACTGCTAAAAACAGGCCTTTTCTAGCAGGAGAACCAGTGTGGATGACGTGAGAGCTGATGTGCTGAGCACAGCCCTGCACTGTCTGAGGAGAGCCTGGGCTGGCAGCACCACCTGACACACGCTGGGCTTTGGCAGCAGCCAGAGAGGTACCATCAATATTAATGTTACATGAAGAGACACAGACTGCTCGTGCTGAAATGCTGCTTTCTGTCAAAGGGGGAAGAAGAAAGCTAAACTACCTTAAAACAGAGAGCCACAGAGATGCTCCAGGGCTGGAGGCCCTTTGGAGCCAGGCTGGGAGAGCTGGGGGGGTCACCTGGAGAAGAAAAGGCTCCAGGGAGACCTGAGAGCCCCTTCCAGAGCCTGAAGGGGCTCCAGGAGAGCTGGAGAGGGACTGGGGACAAGGGATGGGGGGACAGGACAAGGGGAATGGCTTCTCACTGCCAGAGGGCAGGGTTAGGTGGGATAATGGGAAGGAATTCTTGGCTGTGAGGGCAGGCAGGCTCTGGGCACAGGTGCCCAGAGAAGCTGTGGCTGCCCCATCCCTGGCAGTGTCCAAGGCCCGACTAGATGGGACATGGAGAAACTTCAGGTAGTGGAAGGTGTCCCTGCCATGGCAGGGGGTGGAACAAGTTGGGCTTTAAGGTCCCTTCCCACCCAAACCAGTCCAAGATTCCACAATTTCAGCAGCAACAGAAGCTCATTCATACAGAGACGTCAGAGCTCAGGATAAACAGGTACAGCTCCTGCTGGGAGCAGTCAGTGCAGGGAAGGCTGGATTGTCACCTCCCCATGCGCACACGAAGCCACCAGAGTGTTTCAGTGTGAGCAGACCATGTTCCCCTTGCTGAGTGCTCAGCAATGACTGACCCCTTGGCCCACGTTCTGCCCAGCACAGCCCCAGAGCCAACGGTCTCTGTGCAGCCCCAGCCTGAGACGTTTCATGGCAGAGCTTCAAACAAGTGGAAACAACTTCTTCAAAAGCAACTTGCTCTCTAATGTGCTTACAACAGGCCTGTCCTGTCTGCCTGGAGCCAGCACCAGGAGTGGCTCCCGGGGCAGGGCAGTGCTGTGGCTCACCTGGCTCACGATGAAGAAGATGACGGTCATGGCTGCACAGGCCAGGGTGATGAGCATCAGGAACTTGAACCTAA
Organism: Willisornis vidua nigrigula; assembly: GCA_021164005.1. Lineage (NCBI taxonomy): Eukaryota > Metazoa > Chordata > Aves > Passeriformes > Thamnophilidae > Willisornis > Willisornis vidua. The sequence goes on along the minus strand of JAJPCS010000260.1, from coordinate 77,016 downwards.
AAATCAGCCCCTGTTCGGAGAGAAATGTCACTGGTCACATTAACAGAATCCACAAAACCCATTTTTGGTTTTAGGATAGACAAGACACGAGTATAAAAAATGACAAATAAAAAAAGGGTCCAACCCACGAAACCCCAAAGCAAAACAACCTCCACCCACTCGTGTGCCGCGCTCAGCACTGCCCATATCCTCTGCTCCCCACACGTCTGCGCCGCGCCGGATGCTCCGCGCGGGGAGGATGTCTGGACAGCGCTGCCTTTCCATGACATGTGCCCTGGTGACTGATTGACCAGCAGTTAATTAACGTGGGTCCCAGCCCGATGGCTCATTGCTCTGGTAAAACAAACATGTGGGGAGTCGTGTCTCAGGGCCCACCACAGTCATCCTCACCCCCAGCCTGGCTGGGAGGAAGCTGCAGCCACCCCAACGCCTGGCACTGCCAGGGTGGCTGTCACAGAGCGGAGATTCCGAGACAGCCTCGGGTCTGGGATCCATCCCACTGCTCACCATCCCTGCTGCCACCAGTTTTACATTTTTACTTATAAATTCTCCTGGGTTTGTGTGAGTGTGTTGAGTTTTTTTAACCTGTTTCTGGAGTTCAGGTGGAAATGTCAGTGTCTGTGTAATTACTGGGCCACACCACGACAACAAATGACTAATAATTTAACTCTTCCACACAGATCCACGCTCACCAGAGGTTTGGGTGTCGAGTGTGGCAGCAGCAGCTCAGCACCACGAGCCCTGTGCCTCCTGCTGGAGGGAAAAACACTCTAAATCTGCTTCAAATTCTCTCAAGTCTCATTTTCTAATTTTTTATGTGCATTCCCAATGGGTGATAATGACTTGTGACCATGGTTGAATAGAACAGCTTTGGGGATAAATATTTACACCCCTGTGGAAACAACACTGAGAGAGAACTCCTTGGGTTTGGCAGCTGGTAGAGACAGGTAGGACAGGAACATACACAAAATTATGGGCTAAAAATGAGGACAAAGGGCTGAATGTGTTGTGTTTTGATCCGTGTTTTCCTCCAGCAACTTAGCAAGGAAATGACAACCCCACAATTTACACCATGGAAAATCAGGTGGTCTTAGTAACACTTCCCATTAAACAGAAAATTTAATCTTAGAGGAAGGGAACTGGAGGCATGGGGAGATCGTGGGTAGAGGAGTCTCAGTTCAGACTCTGAGGTCCAAAAGTGAAGACTCCACGCACGCCCCAGGGAGGGCAGTTACCTCGTAGTGAAGGCGGCGAGCCTTGCTCATGGCAGGGAGGCTCGACTGCTTCCCACTGATGTTTCTGAACACTTGGAAGACCATGAAACACAGGAAGAGAAAATAGAGGCACAGGCAGATCCCTGCGACGATAATAAAGGCCATCTGGGCAGAGAAAGTTAAGGGAAAATGGCACAAGCACCAGTCCCCTGAGGTGTGCAGCTCCCAGCCTGCCAGGACTGCTCCTTCCAAAGGACACCAGCATTTCCCACAGCACCTGAGCCACCCCTGGCCTCCCAGAATCCAGGGGGTTTCCCCACACCAGGTGGGGAACACCCCCCTCTGCTCCCAACCCAGCCTGAGCCAGGGTAAGGATACAGCCAGCTCCGTGCCCACCTCGGTGGTCCAGATGCTGTAGAAGGGGTTCTTGAGCTGCACCCCCCTGCAAAGGAGAGAAAACACCAGCTGTGAGAGGCCAACAGGCCCAGAGAGCCTCAGGCCTGCTCTGCAGCCTGGGAATCATGGAACATCTCGAGTTAGGAGGGACCCACAAGGATCATGAGTCCAACCTATGGCCCTGCACAGATACCCAACAATCCCACCCTGTCCCTCAGAGTGTTTTCTAAACACTCCTGGAGCTCTGGCAGCCTCGGGGCTGTGCCCACTGCCCTGGGGAGCCTGGTCAGTGCCCACCACCCTCTGGGGGAAGAACTTTTCTCTAAGGTGCCACATGGGAAGAGGCAGCTGTGCTGCTTTCCCTGGGGGTGAGGAGGAGCTGAGGTGGGAGGTGCTCATGGCTGTGATGGGCCAGCACACTCTGGAGCACCCACAGGAGCCTCTCCTGCCCCCAGCAGATGGGGCTGTGCACAGCCATGGGGTGAAACTGCAGGTCCCTGCAGGGGGAGGTCACCAAGAGCCTGGGACTGCTGCACCCACCTCTCGCACATGTCGAAGATGAAGAGGCAGAAGGAGCCCACAGCTATGGGCCCAACCTGCTTCCAGTACCCCGACAGCTGATTCCGCTCGTTCTGGTCCTAATCAAGAGGTTTGAAGGAGGAAAAAAAGGAAAAGAATTTAGCCTGAAGTGCCCTCACTCAGTGCAAGTCCTCACAGCAGCATTTCCAACTCTCAACAAGTACAAGGCAGCTGCCAGGTATTGCTGGAGTCGGAGCTGGAGAGCCCCTTGCCATCGGTGTGGTACCCACCATCATGTGCTCCCCACAGAAGATGATCCAAAACGAGAGCAGCATGGCATAGAAAATTCCTTGTCGAATGTCTCCAAAGAGCAGCATCCAAGTCCAGTCAAATCCGATGGAAAACCATTCCACGGGGATGTTAATGAATGTCATGGAAATTCCCAGAGCAAAGATGACCCTGGAGAGGCAGAAACACCTTCTGTTTCCAGTGTGCAAGGGAAGGACAGAGGCCCAAAAGCCAAAGCTGTGCATGGAGAGCAACAGAAGGAAATCCAGCTATTTGGGAAGTGTCACCTCCTGCCACCAAACCCTCTAGGACTGATCTCCTCTGAGTGGCTCCTCCTTCTGTGCGGGCTTAATGGGAAAGAGAAGCTCTGGAGGTCTCCTGCTCACAGTGTGCCTGAGTGGAGGGAGGGGATGGAGAAGAGACAATTCCTGTCTCCCCAGCCACGGGAGCAACGACCCCCTCAGCAAGTCCCCTCCTCAAGGTCCCCTGGGCCCCCACTCACTTCTCCAGCAGGACAGGAGCCCGTGTCATCAGCGTGATCCGCCTCCAGTACCACACCATGATAATCAGAATGCTGGGAGTCAGGAAGGTCTTCATGGCAAACCACACTTTGGTGAAGCCTCCGTTTTGATGGATGCCCTGAGGAAAACCAAGGTGGAACGTGATTGCTGTACAGGGTTTAACACTGTCATCCTGTGCTTCTCCCTACAGGAGAGGGACACACATGGCAGTGCACCCCAAGGATGTGGCCTGGCCAACACCAGAAAGGAGCAGGTGCCCACTGAGCCCCTGGGCCACCTGGGCAGGCTCCAGAAGGCCTGAAAACAAACACCAACAGACACGAGGCAGGAGCGGGGATTCTGACACAGCATGGAAAAAGCTGCCAGAATTACTCCCAGACAAGTAACGGGATACTCACGGAGCCAAGTCACCGCTGGTGGGAAGAGCATTGGCCAAATGAACGTGTTTCTCCAGCCACGTGCCCTCCCACCACTGTCTGCAGCCACCAAAGGCCCTGGCTGCCTGCTCTGCTGACAGGGACAGGGGGGGTGAGGGCTTCCAGCTGGGAAAAGCATCCATGGGCACCAAGCCTCGAGGGAGGGCGGGGGCAAGGACTGCTGACAGCTATCCCAGCCGTCTGCACGGCCACAACCAACTCCAAACCTGCTGTTCTGTTCCTCCTTAGCTCCTACCCGTGAGAGGGAGGACTCTGTGGTGGGGCAGGGAGGGCACAGGGGAGCTCTCATGGAAAGAGCCTGGCCTTGGAGGAGGTCACAGGGCTCAAGGCTTGGGGAGGGCTCCTCAGAACAGCAAAGAGGGCACCCTCTGGAAGGAGCACGGTCCATCTGAGGCAGGAGTGGGACAGAGGAGCTCAGGGCAGGACAGGAGCCATCCCGGCACTCACCACGAGGCGGATGTCCTTGATCTCGCCGATGCCCACGTTGATGCCCTTCCTCTCGTTGACGGGCAGGCGGATGTTGATGAGGTAGTACTTGTGTGCCACGCTGCCAATCTCCATGAAGGGCAGGAAGTCGCAGTCGTAGTGGCGGCCCTCGGACTCCACGGTCTGGGGAAAGGGCAGGGAGCACACACTGCTGTCAGACCCCAGGGAGGGCCTGCAAGAGCACCCAAACTGGGAGCACTGGGAGCACCAAAAGCCTGTCTGCCAGTTCCAGCCTCTGCCTGGAGAGAGCCTGAGAGAGGCAGTGGCCTGGGAACATTTATCCTCACAGTTTTGGTTGGTTTGGGTCAATGAGTCAGTAAGTTTGACCTCAAGGAGGTTCATATTTCAGGCTCTCTATTAATATCAATTTCAAGGGAGCCTTTCAAGATGAACCTTCTACAACTCCCTGACAGGAGGGTGCAGCCAGGTGGGATTTGGCGTCTTCTCCCTGGTAGCAAGTGATGGGACAAGAGGAAACAGCCCAGGGGAGGTTCAGGTTGGATATTGGGGAAATCTTCTTCACAGAAAAGGTCATTCTGTGATTCTGTGACAGTAAAAGGACAACTCCCACCCATCTCCACCACCAGCACTGTCCAGACTCCTTACTTTTGGTGAGCTAAAGGTGCACTTCAGCTTCCTGTTCTCTATGGCATGAGCTATTTCTTGCCAGTCGCTGAACGTGTCATCGCGATAGGCCAGCGACACATCCAGGGTGATCTCTGCGTTCTCCCCTGCAGGAGGGAGGAGACACAAGCCTGGTTATGTTCCCAGAGTAATCACAAAGCACCACACAAAGTTCCTTTCTAAAGAAAATTAAGGAATTGAAGTTGAGTTATCCTGGCCTTGCTGGGAAAAAACCTCAGAAACAACCACACACACGACAGCACTGATGGTTTCTGTAAGTCTGGTTAACTTAAGTTGTTCTCTGGAAGACTTTTGGAGCCCTCCCCTCCTCACCCACACCTGCCCTGACTTGCTTCTGCCTTTGCAGGTGCTCAACTCGCCCACCAGTGACACATATGGAGAGGTCACACATCCTGGCTGTGTCCATGGGACAGGACAGGCCACAACTGCTTGGCAATGTGCTGGTGCCAGGGCACTGCCAGGAGGCTGTTCCTGCCAGGAGGGAGTGAGGCTGGAACAGCCTTACTGAGGTGCCATAACTGAGCATGTTCATGAAATGCAGAGTTGCAGCTGAGGCTGCCAAGGAGCAACACATCAACATGTTTAAAAACCCAAGGCAAGTCTGTACCAGCTCCACCAGATGTAAAATCCTCCCTTTTGCCAGGCACAGATCCCAGGGAAGGCTCTGCACGAGGAACACGCTCCAAAATGAGCATGTTCGTGCTCCAGCCCAGCCTCTTCGTGTAGAGCACCACACTCCCAGAGCCACGGTGTGGGAAGAGCTGCAGGGGAAGGTTGTGGACCCATCCTCCATGGAGAAGTTGTGTTTTTGTTGGGAATCCGTGGTGGCACACTCATCCAAAGTGATGGGAAGGGGCGGGAATGGCACCTGTGGTTGGAGCTGCTATTTATATGTTGTTTGGAGCTGGCCAGGCTGTGCATCTGATGTGGGGGCATCAAGATTTTTCTGAGCACTTTCTGGCACACGTGATCTCCACCATCCTGATCCATATCCAGCTCCTTTCCAGAGCTGCCACGAGTTGGGTTTCCATGAAACATGAATTTGCCATCTCAGATCCGCTGTTTAGGAGACCATCAAAACAGATAAATGGGAACATAAGGTTGAACTTGGCCCGGCTAAAAAGAACTACAAACTCCATTTCAGAAGCCATAAAACCAACTGGAATGCTTGGGATGAACTCCAACAAAAACAGCTTTCAGTATTTCATCTTTGCAGTCCAAATGTTGCTGCTGCCATTGCATATGAAAACCAGAAGGCAGAAGATGGATGCTGTGTGCTTTTCCAGGCCAATGGATTAGAGGCTCCCTCCGGATTTCCATCAATCTCTGCACTGGGGTGACAACTCCCACTGGAAAAGAGTTTAGTGCAAAGAACCTTCAAGGCTGTCAACATAAAATATAGATATATACGTACACATGCAAACATCTATTCAGCACAGCAGACTGATGGCAGGGCTGGGGTAGCAGTTGGACTCAGTCTTAAAGGTCTCTTCCAATCTAAATGATTCCATGATTCCATGATAGTCCTACTCCAGCTCACTCTCAGCCTTCCCCCAGGAACTCCCACTGTCCCTGAGGAACAAATAAGGACAGGGACACTGTCTGGCAGAGAAGTGAATTGTAAGATTTGTGCCTTAATATCAAAACATCAGATTTGGGGGGGCTGAGTGTTCTTTTCCTGCACAGCATTAAACAGCTTCCCACTTCCAGAGGGCAGGGTTAGATGGGATATTGGGAAGGAATTCCTGGCTGGGAGGGTGGGCAGGCCCTGGCACAGGTGCCCAGAGAAGCTGTGGCTGCCCCATCCCTGGGAGTGTCCAAGGTTGGACAGGGCTTGGAGCAGCCTGGGCTGGTGGGAGGTGTCTCTGCCATGGAAGGGGGTGGCACTGGATGGGCTTTAAGGTCTCTTCCAAACCAAACCATTCCAGTTATTGAGTTCCTCCACACCTGTTCCTCAAGGTTCTCCAGAATTTCCCAACAGTAAAAGGCAGAAATTTGTCTTATTCAGCAACAAGAGCTGAAGTTACCCCTGCCAGGGACCCTCATCTCACAGGGACCACAACATGGCACCTCCAGATCAGCCTACACAGGTCTTGCAGTGATGTGTGTCTAATCCAGAGCCTGGTAAACCCTCTGGGAGGAGCAGCTCAGCTGCTGAGGGACAGCCTGGCTCTGCCACAGGACTGTGCTGCCAACCCTACAGCACTGACACAGGCTCACTGAGGGGATCACACACTCCAGGGTGACCCAATAACAAGACACTCTCCTGTGGGTGTCCCAGCTTTGAACCCTCTCACTGGCTTTCCCATCCCAGGGTTATGGGATGCTCCAAAGCAGGTCAGAGCTGTGACCCTCCCACAGGAAGGGAGTCCCCATAATTCTTATTGGCATTTTCCTGCCTGGGATCTTTTCCATGATTCACTTTAGTGCAATCCTTGCCCAGGATATCTCCACTCACATTACAATAGCCTAAAAATAGCAGAGCTGTTTCAGGAGGCAGCTCTGTGCCAGCTGCACACTGACACAGCTGGCTGGGGAGAAGCCTATGGCAGGCACACAGAATCCCTGGAATTATTTCCATTACACTTCCATGCTCCACCAGCTCCCTAAAAGTTCAAATTCTACCAAGGAGTCCAAAGCTGGATGAATTGGAACAGGAAACTGCAGCACTTGGCCCTGTGACTGTACAGAACTCCATTCCAACTGCAAAGAAACTCCATCTCATCCCAGCCTTTCCCAGTTCTGGGAAGGGGTTTTAATAACTGAGTGCACAGTGCATGAAGAAAGGACAGGGACAGCTTGGGCACAGAAACAGCCTCTTCCTCAGAGGAACAGTCCGAGTCCTTCCCAGATTTCTGGGAAGGATAAACACAGTGAAGTAGTTCAGCTTTTAAACATCCTTGATTCAAAAACAGGGAAAGTCCAGAGGGAGTTCCCAAGGTGAAGGTGATTATGGCTGGTTGCTCCTCTGGAGGGTGCAGATCCCAGGGGCACTCCAGGATGCTCAGCCCCTGCCAGGCTCTCCCAGGGCACCTTCCCAGGGGTTCCTTTCCCTCTGCTCCAGGCCAGTCCTTGCTGGCTGGCTGAGGAGGGCTGACACAGGCATGACTCCTGCTCTCCAGGGATGAGGAGTCAGCCATGAGTCACTGATGGCTCCCCACAGTCTCCCCTGGCTGCCCCATCCTGGAGCACCCCTTTGCCAGGAGGGTGGCAGGACTCAGCATCCCTGGAAAAACCAAAGGCCAGCTCATTCTGTGTGTTGCCCTTGCTTATGGATCACAGGGGAAGAGGATGAGCAAGTTCCTTTGAGGCCAACAGCAGGTGATAGTTCGATGTGGCTCAGCAACATCTCTGGGGAAGGCCAAGGGGACTCAGCAGGGCCCAGGACCTTGCACAGCCCATCCAGACCACGTTGTGGGGCTCCAGGAGCAGGGAGAGCAAGATGTTTCCTCAGGCAGCAGCTTTCCAGCAGGATAAAGGCTGTGCAGTTCCCAGGCAGTGCTGCTTTCCTGGATGATCCCAGGCAGCTCCAAGACAGTCCTTGCAACAGGAGGTGGAGGCTTCACCAGCCACGGTGCCTTCCAGGAGTGTCCCTGGTTTGGCAGCAGCCCCTGCTGGCATCGGGCACAGCAGGATAGTGCTGGCCTTGAGGGCTCACAGTTGAGAGAGAATCAATTTGAATTGTTGCTTTAGAAGAAGAAATGAGGTTATTTCACACCCTCCCCACTGCCCTGTCAGAGGAGCTGATCTCAGTCCCTCAGCTCCTCCAGGTTAACAGCAGGACACAGACACACATTTTGCAATTACTTCACCTTTGCAAGATTTGTTCTTATTTCTTTAAGACCTGTTGCAACACAATCTAGAAAGCCAGAAGTGTGTTACTCTCTAGTTTCTACACTTCCTTTACATCTGCCTTCAGCTTGGCACCAAGTGCTGGAAAATAGCTTTTAAAATACATCATCAATGAAACAAACCCTTCTGGATGTGCCAAACAAGCAATATTAATGTCCCTCATCTCCAAATGTTTCTTATAAAGAAAACCAGCAGCTCCTGAAGTGCAAATGGCAGGAACTGAGTCTCTCCCAGCTACAGCAGTGACACAGCACACCCCAAACCTCCCTTTTAACACCCAAGGGGTGACCCAAGAGGAGTTTTTTTCTGCTTTTAGATCTCAAAAAAGTTCCCACCTTTGCAGGACTCAGTCCCTGGAGGACACAATGACCTGAAGCAAAGGCTCTGCTCTGACAGCAGAAATGCTGCCAGAAGCTTGTTTGGCATTCCAGCAGCTCCAGGTGCTCAGCCATTCCCAACTCCAGTTCAGTGGCTCCACATGAAAAGCCTCAGAGCAAAGTGGTGTTTCCCTGACACAACCACCTATTGCAGTCTGAGAAGCTGAGGCTTTAACAGTGTCACAAAGCTGCTCTCTCTGTGTTTTAGAGATAATTACAGGGATAAGAACACACGTGTCAGCTTTCTACACTCTCATTTTTACCTTATCTTAATGGTGATGCATTAAATATAATCCCTGTCCAATCCCTGGGATTGTTCCAGGCCAAGTTGGACAGAGCTTGGAGCAACCTGGGACAGTGGGAGGTGTCCCTGCCATGGCAGGGGTGGCACTGGGTGGGCTTTGAGGTCCTTCCCAACCCAACCCAGTCTGGGATTCTGTGATTCCATGACAAAGAGCCAGCAGGAACAGGTCCACCCTGAGGGCCCAAGCAGTGAAGGAAACAAAGCTGGCCTGGGAGCTGAGCAGAGGAGCAGTGACGTGGCTGCTCCTGTTTGCTGGTCCACATCCCCAGCTCCTCAGCTACTACTCCCTGCACTCACCCACCACATGAGTCAAACCCAGCCAGGGAGAGAACCACGGACATCCCAGTCCAACCAGTCTGAAAAGCAACTTGGTTATGCATTGTAGCTTAGGATTGGTAGAGAGGGACTTTCCCCAAACACTAAAACGTGCAGACATGCACAACTTCCCCCAGGAAGGGGCAGAGCAGTCCTGCCCTTGCTGCTCCCAGCATGGTTATGCACATCTTATTGCAGCATTATTTGAGTTTGGGATTTTTTTCTTATGTTTTGGGGGGGTTTGTATATTTCTATTTGTGTATTTGTTTTTTATATAAGCAATAGCTTCTAACTGAAAGAGGGCAGGGTTAGATGGGATATAGGGAAGGGATTCCTGGCTGGGAGGGTGGGCAGGCCCTGGCACAGGTGCCCAGAGAAGCTGTGGCTGCCCCATCCCTGGGAGTGTCCCAGGCCAGGCTGGACAGGGCTTGGAGCACCCTGGGCTGGTGGGAGGTGTCCCTGCCCATGGCAGGGGGTGGAATAAGGTGGTCTTTAATGTCCCTTCCCAACACAAACCATTCCATGGTTATTCTCACCTTCAGAACATGCTCCTGCCCCACCCCACTGTGTGGAGCACCAACAGTCAACACATGGCCCAAGACAAAAGCACCTTAAAGGGAAACAGGCAGGAAAAGGAGACCCCAGGCAGCCCCTCCAGGGGACAGTCACTCACTCAGGTCGTTGTCCATCTTGAAGGCGATGTCCAGCTGCATGATGAAGAGCATGAACTGGAACCAGGGGCTCATCTCCTTGGTGGGGAGCGGCACGTGCACGGCAAAGACGATGTCGTTGGCCTCGATCTGCCGGCTCACCGCCTCGTCGAAGTCCTTCAGCTTCTTGCAGTGGTTGGGGCCCCAGGGCATCAGCCACTTGGTTCTGTGGTGGTTCTTCCTCACGTCAATGCACTTCACTGACATGTAAGGAACAGCTGTGGTGGGGCTGGGAGCTGGGAGGGGAAGAGAACCACAGCTGGAGCATCCTCAGATATCTTAGACAGTGGTTTCCCCACCAAAACACGCAGCGCTCCATTCAACTCTTTGAAGGCAATTTGAAATAAATGCACCCCATGCTGCTCCTTCACAGCTCCTTGATCTCCCAGGCAAGTAATTAAGTTTATTACACCCATTACATGTGCATTACTGACTTTGTAGTGGGATCACATTAGGATTAGCTGAAGAGCCGGGACAGTCCCAGGTACCTCATCCCACCGAAACCACCCGGAGTTACTGAGAGTTTTCCTGTGCAAACACCTTCCCATGAGCTCACTCAAGCAAATGCACAGGCAGAGCATCTGCCAGGATAAATCTGGATGGATAAACTAATGGGAAGTCCCCAGAGAAAGGACACCAAGGTGCTCCTGTGAAACTGGAGAGAAGATGCCCAGGCCAGGGGCTCCTGCAGAAG
>JAJPCS010000260.1:41896-56258 GCA_021164005.1 Willisornis vidua nigrigula | reverse complement strand
GGACACTCCAGCAGGATGGGGGGGTGCCTGAGCTGGAGGGGGACACTGAACTTGGCCCCAGATCACTGTCTCCAATGGCAGAAAAGCTCCTTGGCCCCAGCCCAGAAAACCTGTCCATGCAGTTTTCCACTCCCAGCATGATCTGGGACCTCCATGCAGGACAGGGTGCCCAAGGTGGATACCCAGCAGCAGCAGCTGCCAACAAACCAGATGGAAAACTGAACTAACAGCACCAAAATTCTTCAATCTCTGAATTCCTACTAATTGGAGCAGAAACATTTATTTCATCCCTATGAAGCCAACTATAAACATCTGTTTATCACATCTGTCCCCAGATGCCAGCACAAACTTTCTGATTCACACCTGCCTTTGGAACAAGAAACTTCTTTAAACTTAGCAGTGAGAAACTACCAGAAAACCCCTTCTAAGATAAAGTCTGACTTCTCTGCACAGCACAGGCCAAGACATTTTATCTCATGAATCAGCAGTGGGTTCAGTAACCTGCTCTTGAATCAGCTCTTAAAAAGAAAAAAGAAAGGAAAAAAGCTAATCCTGATAAACTTCATGTAGGTTCAGGCCTGCAAAACCAGAAAAACTGGATTTTATTCAGTTTGTGCCAGTGATTCCTTCGTGATAAAGGGGAGGAAGCAAGAGAATGAGGGACACTGAAGTTTTCCAAAATTATGTTTAGTGGAATTTCTGTGGTTATTAGAAGCTGATAATTAGAGAGGCCACAAAGGCAAAGCACCAACAGGCACCAGGAACACAAAGTGCTTCCTGAGGAACGGCTGCAGGAATTCCTTCAATCCCTCTCAAACAGATCACCACGAGAACAGTCCAACTTTATCCTCCCAAAGAAGCACAACAACTTTTCAGAGTGATGTGACTGTGGTTACCCACGGTCCTACCCCAGCGCCCAACAGAGCCGGGGGAAGGGGAGGGATCCCAGGGAGCCCGGGGAGCGGGGTTTGGGTGGCAGGACAGCCCTTCCCGGCCGGAGCAGGGCAACATTCCCACCCTGGAAATGGCCAGAGCAGCCAGATCCATGCGACCATCATTCCAAAGCGCCGCCGCATAACTCTGCTGCTTTCTAGTAAAAAAAAATAAAAACCAAACAAAAAAAGCCGAACAAACCCCCCAGGAGTGTCCCAAACCCGCTCTCCTCCATCTTCCTCCTTCCATCCCCCCGGGAAAGCTCCCGCCCGGAGACAGAGCCCCCCGGGCTGCGGCCCAGGTCACGTCCCTGCCCTGGGAATGCTCAGGGATAACACAATCTGGGCTGTGGAGTGGCCGGGCGGAGGTTTCGCGTGTGGAGCGGGGGACGGAGCTCGGGGTGCCGGGGCTGGGAGGGGACAACACAACAGCCCCCGAGCCACGCGGGTCTTCCAGGGGCAGGAGCAAAGCCAGGCCGAGCCCAGGCGGATTTGAGCCCCTCCCGGGAAGGGACTGGGGGGATCCCCCCGGGAAGAGGGTCGGGGAGTGGCCGGGGAGGCTGTCCTGAAGGGGGATCGGGGAGCTGGGGGGTCCCTCCTAAAGGAGGATGGGGGTAAAGGGGGGTCCCCCGGGGAGACGAGCCCGGACAAAGCGCGAGTGCGGCGGCGGCGTGGGGGGACCCAGACCGGGACAAACCCGCACCAATCGTTCCTCTTTTTCTTTTCTCTCTCTTCCCTCCCCCCCCCCCCTTTTTTTTTTCCTCCCCTGAATTTCTTTTTATTATTATTTTTTGTTCTCCTTCTGGCAAGGGGGAAGTTTCCTCCCGCGGCCGGTTCGGAGGCCGAGCCACGGGGAGGGGCAGCGCCAAGAGCGGCGGAAAAACCTTTTAAAAAACAAATTATTATTATTATTTTCTAAGCCAACTTTGAAACGCGAGGCTCCCTGCGCGATCCGTCGCCATACTGAAGCTTTTCCCCTTCCCTCTTTCTTTAAGTGCGGGCTGAAACAAGGCCAGAAAAAAAAAAGAGGAAAAAAAAAAAGGAGCCAACACAGAAAGTTTTCCCTGGCGGCCCCCCCGCAGCAGCCGCAGGACGGGCACAAAGGGCCCGAGCCGGGACCGCTCCGCTACAAAAGGGGGTAATGAGATCATGGGAGCGAGTCAGCGATACTGTAACAAGCACTAAACAGGCGCGGAGCGAGGAGGAGCGGGAGGAGGAAGCCAAGTGGCCCCCGGCACTCACCGATGAGCCCTCCCACCAGGAAGGCGATGACTTGGAACACGAGCAGGATGCCCCCGACGATGCAGAGCTTGCGGGTGCTCATGTTCTCGATGATGGCCCCGGCCATGCTGGCGGGGCGGGGGGCCCTCGGCGGGCTCTGTGCCGGGTGCTGCTGTGCCGGTTAGGTTAGGCTAGCCTAGGTTAGGTTATGCCGTGCCGTGCCGTGCCGTGCCGTGCCGTGCCGTGCCGTGCCGCGGGCAGCGGCTGCGCCGCCCCGGCCGTGATTGTGCCACCGCCCGGCGCGCGGGGCGCTTTAACGGGGCCGTCACGTGGCACCGCCCGCCCCTCCCCGCGGCCTCGGCCCGCCCGGCACCGGGAGAGGCACCGGGAGAGGCACCGGGAGCGGCGGCACCATCGGGAGAGACACCGGGAGCTGGCACCGGGAGCGGTACCATCGGGAGCGACACCGGGAGCGGCACCGGGAGCGACATCGGGAGCGGCACCGGCACCACCGGGAGCGGCACCATCGGGAGCGGCGGCACCATCGGGAGCGGCGGCACCGGCAGCGGCACCGGAGCCGGGACCAGCCCGGCCGCACAGAGCTCGATCTGACAGTGCCACCCCTGCCATGGGCAGGGACACCTCCCACCAGCCCAGGCTGCTCCAAGCCCTGTCCAACCTGGCCTTGGACACTCCCAGGGATGGGGCAGCCACAGCTTCTCTGGGAATTCTATCCCAGCCCCTCCCCACCCTCCCAGCCAGGAATTCCTTCCCAATATCCCATCTATCCCTGCCCTCTGGCAGTGGGAAGCCATTCCCTGTGTCCTGTCCCTCCATCCCTTGTCCTCAGTCCCTCTCCAGCTCTCCTGGAGCCCCTTCAGGCTCTGGAAGGGGCTCTCAGGTCTCCCTGGAGCCTTCTCTTCTCCAGGTGAACACCCCCCACACACTATCACATTTTCTCCAGTTTTCTCCCATCCCCACAGCTCTGAGCAATGCTTCATCCTTCCCTCAGCACTGCTGGGATTCATCCCAGTTGCTCACACCAAGCAGTTCTCTCTGTTGCTCCCCTCCATTTATCCCCACCTCCCAGGAAGGATGCTGTGTTCCCATCCATCCCTCTGGAAAATGCTGCCCTCCTGTACTCACTTGTTCCTCTACGGGACACAGAAGGAGGTCACCACTCCCTGCCATCACCTGTCAGCAACAGGACAAGGGGAAATGGTTTTAAACCCAAGGAGGGCCAATTTAGGTTAAATATAAAGAAGTTTTTTACAATGAGGGTGGGCAGGCCCTGGCACAGGTGCCCAGAGAAGCTGTGGCTGCCCCATCCCTGAGAGTGTCCCAGGCCAGGTTGGACAGGGCTTGGAGCAGCCTGGGCTGGTGGGAGGTGTCCCTGCCCATGGCAGGGGTGGCACTGGATGAGCTCTAAGGTCCCTCCCAGCCCAAACCATCCTGTGATTCCATCTCTGGTTTTTAGCATTAATGCTTTCCAGCTATTTACTGGATACCACAAGGATCCACGCTCTGCTGTCCTGTTACACGTGGAATTGTGGATGCAGAACCTCATCCTGTACAACTGAAACTTGACAGGGAGTTGCCAAAAACTTTGTCCAAAACTATTTGCCCTTGGGGACAAGTAAGCCACGAAAAGAAACAACATGACAAACAACGTGGCAAAAACATGGACAGGAACTATCAAAATGAGCAACGGGTCAAATATTTAGAGGAACAAACAGTAATAAGAAAAAAGTTTAGAAGAAACAAATGCAAAACCCCAAGAAAAGTCACACCAAGGCTGCAGGGGTGTTGACAACTCTGTGTGGAGACTCCATAGCCAGAGCTTCCCAGCTCCATGTTGGGTTTGCCAGGGACACAGACGACCCCTGATGCTGCCCTGCCTTGCCCAGCCTGATGGGAGCCTGGTGCTCACACTGACACAGCTCCACAGCACCCAAAGTGAACGTAGGAATTCAGGGAAGAGCAGGGAATCAGAGGGCACAGCACTTGGCTCGTCAGGACAGACCCCACCAGACCTCGACCAGTCCATGCAGGAGCACAAGAACTGTCTGTCCCCGGCGCTCTGTTGGGAGAAGTTTAGGAATAATCTAAGTTGGAGTTATCCCTTGTCAGGGGTAACTTTGGGTATTTTGTGTAATCATTTAGAATATTGCAAGTTTAACCTTTTTTTGCTTTCCTTTCACCTTGCAGTTCTGACTTCCCTGTTAAAAACAGCTCTCAATGGCAGAGTCCTTGTGGCCATTACGGACCCGCTCGGATCAGTCACATGGATGGGCTTCCAAAAGTCAAAGCCTCTCAGTGGCTTTTTGCCAACACAATTAAAGACTTAAAACACCAAATTCTTCATACTGAAAAAAAAATTAAAAATCCCACATAGAACAATTGCTATGAAAAAGCTTCTTTTGCAATATCTAATCATAATTTTTGGATGTGTGTCTAACACAGTGTTGATTCTGAGTGATGATTTTTGCTGTTTTCTCTGTTGGGAATGGGACAAGCTTTTGAATTATGTTTGTTCCCTCACAGTCTGTTACCACTGGTGACAAGGAGAGAGTCATACAAGTCCAGGCCACTCTTTGAGGTCTCAGTTCTCCAAATGCAGGGACCTGTGTGACCAAACGTAGGATCATGGAATGGTTTGGGTTGGGAGGGACCTCAAAACTCATCCCCTCCCACCCCTGCCATGAGCTGGGACACCTTCCACTATCTCAGGTGGCTCCAAGTCCCATCCAGCCTGGCCTTGGACACTCCCAGGGATGGGGCAGCCACAGCTTCTCTGGGCAGCACCTTGGGAGTCTCAAGTGCCACTAAATCTAATCTGCCTTAATCACTCTACAAAATTTACATGGGGAAATCTTCCATTAAAGGTCCCATTTGTTCCAAGCAATTTATTTCTGGGACAAAAATGTAAGAGGTAGAGCTCAGATCCTCCCAGCAGAAAAAAAATCTGAAGGGAAAAAAGTAAAATAACTAAACCACAGGAAACAGTTCTTCACATTTATAAGGCACTTTCCATCTCTACTACCTTCCTACACCTTTAATGCTGCAAAGCTTGGAGATATTAATCACATGTGAGTTTTGACACGTGTCCAGAGGGCGTAGAGAGCACATTCCAATGTGACCACACACAGAATGGCACCAGAGAGGAACCAGCCAGGCCTTCCAGCTGTTCACAAATCAGAATTCCTGCCTCTGAAAGGTCTCCAGAATCAACCATCTGGGAACTCATCCACTTGCTGCTTCTGATATTATTTTCCCTGCCTGCTTGAGGCTATTTGGAAAGCTCAGCTTTTAAAATAGCTGTGCCAGGGTCAGCCCCAGGCAGGAGGGGGAGCTTTCCACACAGAACTCTTGGCAGGGCTGGGCCCAGAGCCCAAATTTTCCAAGGGCTTTCACTGCCTAAAGGTGTAGGTAAGGGCTCAGTGGGATTTCCACATGCTCCTAAGTTTTGGTTCTGGATGTCTGTGCTCCAAGTTACTGGAAGACTTCTGAGAAAACTTTCCTTGGATGCTCAGTTTGCACAGAGAACATCCTCTCCCCTAGTTTTGCAATTTTTTCTCCTCTTGTCCATGTCAATTGGATGGTTAATAGGAATAATTTGGGGGGGGAAAGTGCCAGAAATTAAAGGTAAAAAGGACATTTGCTACAAATCCAGCAAAAGCCTTCCAGTTCCAGCCCAGGAGAAGGATGGAGAGAGACTGTTTAAGGCCTGAAGAAGTGGGATGGGGGAATGGCTTCCCACTGCCAGAGGGCAGGGATAGGTGGGATATTGGGAAGGAATTGCTGGCTGGGAGGGTGGGCAGGCCCTGGCACAGGTGCCCAGAGAAGCTGTGGCTGCCCCAGCCCTGGGAGTGTCCCAGGCCAGGCTGGACAGGGCTTGGAGCAGCCTGGGCTGGTGGGAGGTGTCCCTGCCCATGGCAGGGGGTGGGAACAAGGTGGGCTTTAAAGTCCCTCCCAACCCAACCCAGTCTGGCATTCTGTGACTCCCCACATAAAGCACAAAGTAGTGGACAACAAGCAGATTAAATCATGGCCATCCACTGCCAGATTTAATCTTCTGAACTTATGTTTGTATTTGCCTCCTTTGATTGCAGCAGAGCAAAACAACAGTGGCCCCAGGGGTTCAGCTTTGGTTCTGCTCTCAGGGCTCTGCTTTTCAGGGTGTTGCTTGATTGAACTGCAGGTTCTTGTTTGGTTTGGGACACACCTGAAACATTACAAAGTGCCTCCCAGTAACTAATAATGTGCAGCTTAAAGACTATTAAAAGTGTTCAAAAGCCCCCTTTACTTCTCAGTGCTTTTAAAGGTAAAAGCCCAATTCTGCTCTCCTGCAAATATTGATAACATGGAACGTTTTCTCTCTGAGCAGGGAAAGGGTGTTTTATGTTATTTCCAGCACACAGATGGGGGGAACATCTTCTCTTTGTAAGAAAAGCCTTTCCCATGGTTTGTAAAGATACTCAAATGTAAAACTGAGCACAGCACAGATGAAAACCAGTGTGTGAGGGGTGAGACTGGTGAGAGGACAGAGATCTACAGCTTGTAAGTGCCCAGGGCAGTTGGGATCAGGAAGAACAGAGGCAGGAATGCAGCGATTCATTCCAAACCCCACTCCAGAGAGCAAATATTTTCAGTGATTTTGAAGCCCCACTGTAGTTCAAGGCAAACATTAATTCACTGATCAGGAACCAGGAAAGCTCAACTTTGCCACTGTTGCTACAGCTGGGAACTCAGAGCTGGACTTTATATTCCATAGAATCACAGAGTGATTAAGAAAATCCCTCCCAGCCCCTGGAGCCCACCCTGTGCCCGATGCCCACCTTGGCAAAGCCCTCCCAGCCCATGGAGCCCACCCTGTGCCCGATGCCCACCTTGGCAAAGCCCTGCCAGCCCCTGGAGCCCACCCTGTGCCCGATGCCCACCTTGGCAAAGCCCTGCCAGCCCCTGGAGCCCACCCTGTGCCCGATGCCCACCTTGTCCCCCAGCCCAGAGCACTGAGTGCCACGGCCAGTCCTGCCTTGGGCACCTCCAGGGCTGGGCACTCCAAACCTCCCTGGGCAGCCCCTGCCAATGCCTGCCCACCCTTTCCAGGGAAAAATTCCTCTTGATATCCAGCCTGACCCTCCAGCCTAAGTCCTTCAGAGCCACTGTCCCCACTCTGCTGTCCCTGTCCTGGGCTCCCTCAGTGCAGAACTGGGAAGCAAAGCCCCAGCTCATTGGGTGTGGTCCAGCACCTGAAAAGCATTGAAAGAACAGCCCCAGACAACTGATGGCTCATCTCTGATGTGCTTTCCATGACGTGACAAAGCTTTCCTCACAGTAGGATGAAGCTTCAACAGAATCATGGAATGGTTTAGGTTGGAAAGGACCTCTGAGACCACTGAATCCAAATGTTCCTCCAGCACTGCCAAGGACATCACTAACCCATGTCCCAGAGTGCCACATCTACAAAGAGGGGCATCGAGGCTTCCCCTCAGTATGTGAGACAAAACCAAACTGATGATTTGACAGAGCACATTTCAGCCTGACAGGCTGAAAGTGCAGACTTGTGATATCCTGAAGGAGGGCCCAGTAACAGCACATTAGAGCAACTTATTAAAGACTGTTCAAACTCGATTCTGAACTTTTATTTATAGTCTTTACAATTACCATGTGGTTAAATAGCTCAAGTCCTCCAAATCTGTGGAAGTCTCTTATTCCAGTCTGCCAAAATGTCTCTTTCAACCACTACTGCAATCATCAACAGGCAGAGTTCCTGCAATGGGATATCTGACAAGTGTAGGGAAGATTCAGCATTAATCAATCACTGAACTTGCAAGTTCTTCCATCCAAACCTCTCCCGAAACGTAACGATCATCTGGCAGTCAGAGCAGCTCTGCTGGAACCTTTCTCTTTGATTGAGTTATCGTCTGGAGGCCCAAGACTTCTCTCACCAAACCCACTTCCAATCCCCGACCCTCCTGTGGCTTCTCCCACTCCTACAAACTGCATTTCTGAACAGCCACAGCTCCAAAGCCACAGAGCTCTGGGGGCTCAGAAGGTTCTGCTGACCCATGGGTGGGGCTGACAGTCCATGTTGGCCTGGGCTGAACTTCTGCCAGGTCAAAGGTGGCAGTTTGGGTGATCAGTGTGGAACCAGCCACAGCTGTGCCCAGCCTCTCACTGCCTTTTTTGGGGACCTTTTTTCCAGTTGTTCCTGCCTGTCCTCATGGAAGTGCAAACTGGGAGCTCTGCTCTTTTATTCTCCCTCAGGACTGGCCCTGTGGCTGTGCCCCCCCTCAGACTGAGTCTCCCACCTCCCACCAAACTTCTGCGATGACTTTTCCCACAGTCACCCCCTCTCACAGGGCTTCTTGCCTCGTGTTGAACCTCCACATCCAACCCAATCCCAACCTTGTCAGGCACCTGCATCCATCATGGCTTTCCCTTCCCAACACCACCCCAGTCTGGCATTTCTCTACCCACCTGTCTGTGTTTCCACCCCCTCCAGGGATGGACATCACCCACACCAGCTCAGGCACAGCACAGTTGGATGAAGAGCCTCCAAGGCACTGAATATCCCAGCAGACACCACACTGGGGAGCACTGAATGCTGGAAGGAGTTCGGGCACCCAGCCAGGCTGGAGGTGCCTTTCCTGCTGTGGGACCTCCTCAAAAGCAAGCAGGGAACGTTGTATTTCTAACACATATAGAGACAAAACTGTGCCCAGCATCCCTTCTTAGCACAGTAGGATTAGCCTGAGATGTACAATTGTTTGTAGCAAAGTCTTCCTGGCTCAGCTGCTCCTGTTGGTTCCAGGGGTTTGACACTTACCATTTATCTGCTAACCTTTTAGGTTCCCACTAATCCAATCCATTCCAAATTTAGCACTGGAAATTGAATTAGCATATGCTAAATTAAAAAAAAAAATTAAAACAAAGCCATTTTTTCATATTTCCATGGTAAGTGAAGAAATACACATGGATTGAGTGTTTGTGTGGGTGGTGCCTACCTTAGAATGGTAACACCAAGCAGCACACTCTAATTCAGGGTTAGTGAAAGCTGTATCAGTTAATTAAGGTGGCAGAGGCATCAGAGATTTAATCAAATTCCAGTGGTAACAGTCCTGTTTGAGTCCAGAGGAAATAGTTGACTAACATGAACCAGCTGTATCATTTTATTCTGATATATGTAGGTGGCTCTTTTGGATTTGGTCAAAGATTATTTGAAACCCTCAGTGCTGGCCCTGTGTGTAAACAGAGTTGTCAGTTCATGCAATCTGAAGGCTCAGAATCAGTGAGAAACCAGAAATTTAAAGTTAAACCAGAGCAATAATGCTCTCCTTGGGAGACATGCCCCAAATGCCACCTAAACCCAAAGAGAAAGTGTGGCAAGGTGTGAGGATCTCCCAGAGAGAGAGCTCAGCTTTGGAGCAGTCCCAAGGGGCTATTGCCAAAACTACCCCGTGATAGTTACGGGCTGTAATTTGACATTTTAGACACACATTCCTCTTGCCAAGTAATATCATTTTTTGGCTCTTGCCAGAGAAAATAAAGAGAAGGATCTATCCAGGATGAGTAATGTAGGACGGTGTAATCAAGGCAAGCTGCCCCACAGACTGGGGACTGAATTGAAATTAGCAAGTTAAGGGGGTTTGTTCTCTTAAATAAAAGTCTGTGTATTAGACAGAAAAAAAATTGAAAGAAAAATGGTTTTCTTGTTAATCTTATTTTCCATCTGAGCCAAGTGCAGGTTTTTACTCCAAGAGCAGCTGATTTGAGGTGGGGTGGCCAGAGCAGTCGTTGCTGTGAGCTGAGCTCCTTGGAGGTTTCCATCCCTGCCCAAGGAACCTCCTGCTCCTCAGCTGTGCCTGTTCCCCACCCAGCACATTTGTGGGCTGATTCCCAATTGCACCAGAGCACTGGGCTGTCCATGGAGCTGGCCAAGAGGCACAGACAGGTCCCACAGCTGGAGGAGGTGACCCGTGGCAGGGCAGTGCAAGCTGGCAGGAGTCGGTGCCTCTGTTGTCACAGGTTAATCCACCTGTAATTAGCAGCTGCTGCAGCGCTGTGGCCCTGGGTGCAGTAATTGGAGCAGTAATTGCTGTCTCTGTGGCACTGACTAGTCCAGCACCACTTAACTGAGCTAAACAACACCAAGAGAGCCCTGAAAGGACTTTGCATCGCTCCATCTCACCATCTTCATTTAGCTCAGAGCCTGAAACAGTTAATGAAGCTGATGGCTAATTTAGGGGGGATAATCTGTGGTGTCCAAGGGCCAGGCAGTGATTCAGGTTCTAACCCAGCAGTCTGGGTGGTTCCTCACCCTCTGCCTTGCTGCTCCCAAAGGCAGAGCTGGCACAGTGGCTGCCCCAAGGCACAGCTCTGCCTTTGGGGGTCTTTCCCACCCTAAAAGAGTCCTTGACTTTGGTGCAAACCCCCCTCCAGCACCTGGGGGGTGAGTTCAGTTCCATCCTGATGGAGGGATTCACTCCAGCCCGTCTCAGGTTCTGTGAGGGCTCTGCTCCCACTGCAAGAAGAAATGACCCAGATAGTTTTATTATTGGCTTCTCTCACATTCTGGTTTTTGAAATTTGAATAATTGCCTTAGTTTGCTGTCAGGCATTTCTTTAAAGGAAAAGCAATCAGGCTAAGGCTGTGTGTGAACTCTGACATGGATTTTATAAGTGCTCATTCACTGTGTAGGCAGTAGATGTACCTGTTAAACAGAATATTATTTTTAAGAAGTCTTATGGTACATTAAAAATGCATCAATATAATGAAAGGAAGATTAGTAATGAAATTATTTAAATATTTAATTAATTTATGCCAACACTAAGCCAGCCTTTCCCAACTGCTACACCACATGCTGATGCAAATCCCTGCAGTTTTCCACAATAAATCACAGACATTCCAGCTGGAAAAGACTAATTTGGTGATCTTGTGTGTTGCTGTCACTGCAGTTTTTATCCAGGTGTATCTCCCAGCTCAAGCAATGGAAAACCACGACCTGAAAGGGTGGGAAAAATAAACTCTGTTCCTTACATGCAGTGCTGCTCATGGTTTAAGGGAATGAATGAATTTTTAGAGATCTTTACTCTCATAACAGCCCAAACTGGTGCCCATCTCATGCCAAGGACTCAAGATGGTGGTACATTTTCAGGAGATCTCATTCTGTGGCAACAAACCCTGTCTGACAGAATAATGCAGAGGGTGTCACAGTCAAGCCACATTTCCTCCAAAGGCAAGAGAGAACCTTGGAATTATTGTCCTGGAATGCACCAAAACCTCTTAACACGTCCTGAAATATTCATGAGCATTAAGGGAATAGCAAACCTTTGGAGAAAGTGCTATTTAGATGTAACTGGCTCTGTCTGTGCCCTCCTCTAAGCTCTAAAAATATCGAGGGAAGGCTTTTTGCAGAGAGTAAATGAAGTAACAGGGACTGGGGAGTTTTATCTCCTGCCTGCCACAGACCACACAAGGCTGATTAATTCAGCTCCTCCAGTACTCAACCAGCTCTTGTGAGTAGATCAGTGGGGAGTTCAGGGCTTAAAAAAAAGATTCACTAAGTGTGTAAATTATCAGAAAATAGTAGAGGAAACACCAAGCTCTCATACACCAGCTGAATTTACATGAAATGAATGACTACATTGACATTAACCAGCTGGTTCACATGAACTTCCCCAACCTCTGCATTTTTGCTCCTTTTGGAGAGTTCAGAGGAAAATGTTTTTCAACCTCAAATTCTTATGTTTAAAAATGCAGAGAAGGAGAAGAAAGGAAGGAAAAAGAGAAATAAGGGACTTCAGCTGCAGGGAAGGGACGTGCAGCAGCACAGCCAACCTGTCCCCCCTTCCCATCCCTCCCATGGGGGTTTGTGTCTCGGATCCTGGGGCTCTGAGCCCCTGCTGAGGCAGGTCAGGAGCTCCCCCACTGAATCAGGCAGATTGGAGCAAGCAAACAGCAACTTCACTTGAAGTGCTGGAAATAAGAGACCACTGTTGAAATGTTTATGTGTTTAGCAAAGACATAAATATTTGGGGAATAGCAAAGGACAGTGCTTGGCATGGGCAGACTGAAGTCATTTACCTGATTAGTTGGCCCCAGTTCCAAAGACATTTCCTTGGCAGCAGCCCCAGCTCTCCCCAGCCCTGGGCACAGGAATTCTCCCTGCTCCGTGCTTGTAAAGCCCTTTGTGGTGCTGTGTAGGGAAATGAAGCAAAGGCAGCTGCAGGGAGAGAGGGAGGGAAAAGGGATGGAGAGCAAATTGTTTCCAGGTGTAGCCTCAGACTGTCTCACATTCCCAGCCTGGGTTGCTTCAGGCACAACTCAGCCAGCACTGAGTCCTGTTTCCACACAGCACTGCACAGACTGAGGAACCCTCTGGCTGGGAGATGCTTTTTTTGTAGGAATGGGAATGTAGGTTCTTGCTCTTCCAGCTGAATTGATCTCCCATCCGGTTCATTAAGGGGCTGTGTGAATTCTTGTGGACTGGGTGAGGGTTAGGTTGGATATTGGGAAAATTTCTCCATGGAAAGGGCTGTCCAGCCCTGGCACAGCTGCCCAGGGCAGGGGTGGAGTTCCCATCCCAAGAGGGATTTGAGAGCCATGTGGATGTGGCACTTGGGGACATGGTGAGTGGTGGCCTTGGCAGTGCTGGGGGATGGTTGGACTTGGTGGTCTGAAAGGGCTTTCCCAGCCTAACAATTCCATGATTCTGTGACCCTTCTTTGGGGCTCATCCTGCCTCCAGGGCCCACATGAGAGATTGCCAGATTGCTCCAGACAGAAGAATGCCAACCCCTCCCAGAGCCATTGCTGGGGACTTGCACCCCCAGGTTCCTCCTCCCTGGCCCTGCAGACTGAGAGGCAGATGAATCAGCCAGAGTTCCCCACTGAGCTGAGAAGCTTTGCTGCTTCTTCTCTGTGTTCTTGAAGGCACATCCAGCAGCAGCTTTGCAGGGACTGGGGCACGACCTGTTCTGAGGCAGCAGGAAGCCAACACCGGGTGTGTTTGCCATGGCAGGACTATTTCTAGCAACCCTCTCCCAGCTATTGATCACAAGTGTGATGTTGTGAATAACATTCTGATCTGCAGTCTGTCTGCAACTGCTATTTCTGTAGGTGTAGCAACTTATTTTGGCTTCAGTTATTTTGACAAACTGCAGCCAAACTTCCTACGCTGTGCTTAATAAAATGATTTGAATATAAAGTCAAATTCCATCAGTGTCTGGTTTCTGAGAGCTCGTTACTGCCTCAGAGTGTTCAGCTGATTAGAATGTGCAATGAGAAGTGTCCCAGGCCAGGCTGGACAGGGCTTGGAGCACCCTGGGACAGTGGGAGGTGTCCCTGCCATGGCAGGGGTGGCACTGGAGGGGCTTTGAGGTCCCTCCCAACACAAACCATTCCAGGATTCTGTGATTCCATGAGAACTGCTGTTCAAGCAGTAGGAAGCAAGAACTGGTCATGAACCAGGACTCCATCTGATAGAAAAGTCACAGAAATAAATAATTCCTCCTTGTGCCATGACAATTCTAATGAATTTTACTTTCCTGTCCTGCTGACACTGTGAGGTTCAGCGTGGTGGCTGCCACAGTGAGTTCATGGAGTCTTCTCAGATCAAACTCAGCACTGCTCTTTAACCCAAACCTCTCATTTATACCATATTGACGTGAGCAGAATAAATAGGAATAAGGGGATTTATTTATTTACATACATTTTAAATGCATTTAGCCATAGGCTTCTTCTCCTGAGACTGTTATCAATACTTCTCTCAGTCAACAGGAAGAAGGAAAATGAATTTGTACAGTGAACATTCATCATCTTTAAACCAGAACTGTCATTGAGACAGACCCCTGCCAAGATAGCTGACATTTATTGTACTTGGGATTCATAAAACTTTCCCAGGGAAAGAGAAATAATAGCCTGAAGGGTCTGTTAGATGAGGACAGATCAGAACTCTCCTGGCCCCTCTGCACCCTTGGGGGGGTTTCTGGGGTTGTTTTAACTTGCTGGTCCCTCATCCTGCACCAGCACCCGAGTTTGAAAGCCTGTTCAGTTTTAACTGACCTGCTGCCTGTTCCATTTTGGAACGTGGTGGGAGGTTCAGGGTGAAGTTACAGGAGGTGGAGAGAGCTGATCTGACAGAAGTCTGATCCTTACAAGGGAAGGAACCCTTCCTCCTCCTCCTCCTCCTCCTCCTCCTCCTCC